>PVHP010017589.1:0-34209 GCA_004024765.1 Zapus hudsonius | reverse complement strand
TACCTGTACTCTTAATATTTTTTTTTCTAAATGTGATCCACTTCTTTTTTATTTAAATGAATTAAAAAGAAAACTTTCTGTGAAATTACAGCTCCATTTGATAATTATATTTTTCTAGGCCCATTAAAGTGGATATATAATTCTTTCTGTTAAACATAATTAACTAGATAGCACCGAAAATGAGTTCATGTGCCAGATTGGAACTGTATAGTAAACACCTATAGCAAGAAGAGAAGAAAGAGGCAACCTGAGAGGGAGAGGAATGAGCTATTCTTTGGAGCTGATTGGATTTAAGAGGTAAAATAAAATAAGATAAAAAGAACTCCTAATGTGAATGTCAACTAGTGCAGCCACTATAGAAATCAATATGGAGGTTCCTCAAAAAAACTAAAAATAGAACTACTATATGATCCAGCTCTACCACTCCTAGGAATATAATTGAAATGGATAACACAAAGACACCTTCTCCTTCATGTTCATTGTGGCACTGTTCACTATAGTTGAGTTATAGAATCAGTTTTGGTGTTCTTTAACAAAGAAATGAAAAAAGAAAATGTGTATATACATAGTGGAGTTTTTTGCTATAAAAAGGAATGAAGTTATGTTATATGCAGGAAAATAGATAAATAGATGGACATCATATTGAGTGCAATAAGAAAGACTTAAGACAATTTTTACATGTTTAATTTTATAGGTGGAACCCAGAAGTGGAAGGAGATCAATGGGAAGGGGACATAGGAGAGGATAATGAGGAGTGATTCTGGTCAAAATAGATGATATAGTTGAACAAAAATGTTATTATGAGACCCATCACTTTGTATATCAAATATACACTGATTAAGAGACAGTGAATTCGGAGGCCTTGTTGGAAGGGTACAATGAGTGAGCAGGAAGCTGGGAGAAGTAGAGCGGGCAAAGGTTCTGTTTTGGACTACAGATAGCTGTCTGAGAAGCACACAAAAATAGTATAAGTTCTAGGGCCAGGTAGGAGGTCATCTGTGTAGCCCTGTGGATTGAGAACTTTTTGTACTTTACGTTCTGCTTTTTACTGGGGTACAGATGAGGTAAGTTATTTTTATTTCCAGCAGATGGAGGGTCAGTTGTTTTCCACTGACTCTGAGTTCTTAGAAAAACCCAAAGAATCAAAGTTAGAAGTGCTTGGAGATTACTCTCCTGGTTCTAAGAACAAAGTGTGGTTTAATGCTTAGGTTTGCTAACATAAATGTTTGCATTGATTCAGGGCTTTAGTTTTGTTGATAATAGGAAATTCTTTCAGCATCTATACTCAACTTTGGAAAGAGTTAGAGCTATGCAAGTAGCTACACAGAAGACAAAGCCAACTATGCAAATAATGTATATTTCAAACATCTGTCATATACCTACTCAGTGGAAAAATTATGGTTTAGGTAACTCACACTCACAGTTAAAAATCTCCATTTATCTTTCTACTTTAATCCATGATGGCTCCTCCGGGCCAAGTTTTCTTTTTTTGAAGATAAAAGAGATACTTGGCAGATGCCTGTGGGCATTAGGGGGGTAGCAGAGTGGATGTCTGGCCTTATCCTTCTAATGGCCATAGTTTCAGAGGGAGGGACCTACTAGCTTTGCAATTAATGTATCACCTCACCCCTACTGCAAATTCCTGACTGGTCTCTTCCTCTAAGAGAGCTAATAAAATCTACTGCTTTGGCCTGTCCACCTTTTCCTTTGAAATAATTTCATTACTAGACAAATTAGACCCCTCCATCCAAGGTGATTGAGGTGCATTGGATGTTTGTTTCCCTTTAGCTACCACTCAACTGAACCTCCCTCTTACGTCTGTATAGTTTCCTGTGGCTTCATATTAGACATGTCCACCCAAAACATACATTCAAGCTTATGTCTTTGGTACCCATAAATATGAACTTATTTAGAAACGAGATCTTTGTAATAATCATAACCTTGTTGAGATATAGCATAACAGTACACGATGGGTCATACAACCAGTGTGACTGGTGTCTTCAAAAGTAGAAGAGTCATAGACACAGGGGAAAACACTATGCAACTACAGAGGTAGAGACTGGAGTGTTCACAATCTTGGGGAAGCCAAGGATTGCTGGCTACCAACAAAAGCTGGAGAGAGGCCTAGGATGGATTCCTCAAGCTCTGAAAAGAACCAGCTCTACAGAGACCTGTAGTTCCAAGTTCTAGAACTGAGAGAGAAGCTTTACTGCCATACAGTTTGTAGTGTTTGTAACACTAGTTCTAGGAGATGAATCCACCCAGCTCTAGGTCATTGGTGAGAAGCAAAGCCTGGCTTCTCTACCAAGATGTCATTATGTGGACAGCTCTCCTGGCTCCCATACATGGAGCAGGGGCTGGGAGGCTGGATTTTGCTGTTTGCACACTTCCTGCCTGAATTTGAATATTGCTATGACAGGTCTACATGATATGTAGTCCCTGGAGGTGGAGGTGGATTTTTAGGAGTGTTTCAGTCCCCATTCCATGGTGGCAGCCAACTGGTTGCATTGGTTTGGCTATGTTGGTAAAGCCAGATGCACATCTGTGCCTGGAGGTGACTGCTGAGGCAGAACCTTTCCTGAAGAGGCTCTAGCTGCAGAGTTCCAAGCCTGGTGTTCTGATCCTGCTTGGATTTGGAGTCCTGTAAGTTACTTATTATAGTTGAATATACTGATTTTCTGAGGGGCCATGGAGCAAATGAGTTAGAGCAAAGAGGCAGGCCTGGTAGCCTGGCTTCATATCCAGCCTTTCCATCATTAGCAAGGTGAACTGGATTCTTGACCTATTTTCCCAGGATCTCCATTTCTTGTTTTTCAAAATGAAATAAAAAGTGGAACTTAATCATCAGATGTTGAGTGAATTCATGTGCATACAGCACTTAGAACTAAGTTGGCACATTAGAAACATTATGCCTTTATATTTCTCACTAGTGTTGTGTAAAATACCAGTACCAATATGTGTTGTATATAATTAAGAATGCAACAATAGCCCAATAGTCACTTTATGTATTGCCAGAAAGATTGCAATTGCAGAGAAACTGCACAAAGAAGTGAAGTTAACTTTTACTTTGCAACAATGCTACCTTCATTAATATTTTTTTCTAAAGTCTTTTCACCCTGTCCATTAATGGCCCATTTCCTCTACTTCATATGTACTTTCCTCTTGGTATTTCAGACTTCTTTTCTGGAGGAAACCTGATTTATTTGAGCTCCTCCTTTCTGCACTCATAGCACCTGTGTACCTCTGAGAGCACTGACATCTCAGTTATCATTTTCTTGGGTGACCTCTCTTGCTGACCTGAATGTTCTTGTCTTCCTTAGCCTGGTATATAGCAAGTCATTTACATGTAAACCTCTGAAAACCCATGATCTTATTTCATTTCATTAGTTATACTGTGGATCTCTCTTTTCTTTAAAAAATTTTTATTTGCTAATTTTCATACATACACATAATGCATCTTCATCATAATTTGCTCCCATTCCTTTCATTTGTCTCTCCTACCCCTCCTCTTTCCAAAAAACCCCTTCTGTCCAACTAGGCCCTCTTCTGTTTTAATATTACTTTTCATTCCTTCCTTTCTCCTTCTCTCTTTCCTTCCTTCCCTTTCCTTCCTTCCTTCTTCCCTCCTTTTCTCCTTCCTTCCTTCCTTTGCTTTCCCTCCCCTCCTTCCTTCCTTTCTTTTCTTGACTTTCTCCATGGCAGCATGTTGATGGGACCAACACCATGCATGTCTTGTGCATATATTGGCAGCTGTTGTGAGTTCATAAATGCACCCAGACACTTAGCATCTGGAAGACAGTGTTTCAAAGCACTGTTTCCTGTTCTTTGGATGTTACATTTCTTTCTACCATCTCCTCTGCAATGGTGCCTGAGCCTTAGAGGGTATGATATTCTCTTTTAGTACTGAACACTCCACTGTCATTTCTCAGCACATTAATGAGCTCTAAGTCTCCCCAGACACCATCTGAAAAGAGAATCTTCTTTAATCAAAAGCAATAATAGCACAAAACTATGGATGGAAATATAAATATTTAGAGGTTAATTTGGTGGACGTAACATACATTTTGCCAAACAATAGTAATAATGTACCTCCAGGAACCTGTGACCTTCCAGGCCATAGTCTCTCAACTAGGTTTTCAGGATCAGGCATGAATTCCTTACAGTGTAATCATGGGGTATCTGTTACCTTGCTGTCCTCACTACGCCAAAGAAGTACACAGGTGAAATGGCAGTTTCCACAGACACCACATTGGACAAATTGAGGCTTCTCTTTTCAGAATTTTTAAGATATTTTCTTTATTTTCAAGCAGAGAGAAACAGACAGACAGACAGACAGACAGACAGACAGACAGACAGACAGACAGAGAATGGATATAACAGGGCTTCTTACCACTGCAAAAAAAAATCCAGTCACATGCACAACTTTGTGCATCTGGCTTTACATGAGTGTTCAGGAATTGTACCCAGGCTGTCAGACTTTGCAAGAAAACATCTTTTTTTAAAAAAAAATCTTTATTATCTATAATTAGATAAATTATATAAGCAAATCTTATGAAGATACCCCTATTTCCCTCTTCCCTGTCACCAATCCACTGGGGATCCTCCTCCATAGGCATACTGGATCAGTCCATGGGGTTGGGGGTTATGAATTGCTCTAGAGGTAGCCAGTTCCTCCCCCACACACACACACTTTGTGTGTCTTTGCTGAGGAGGGGGGCAATGTCTCCAGATATTCGTTCCTCACCATGGCTCTTGCAATCTTTCTGCCCCCTCTTCCACTCAATTCCCTGAGTCATGGTGGGTGAGTTTTAAGTCTGCTTTATTGTTGATACTTGTGCTTTGGGATGAGTTGGGTATCATTGGTGTCTGCCTCCATTGACCTTTCCTGGGTTATCTGACTTGCTGTAGTGATTGGTCTCTTCTTTATCTCAGCACTTTCTCATAGGTTTCATGTGGAGCCTACATGACAGCCCAGGGGTGGTTCATCTCCTGGTAGGATGTCAGCCATCATCCCATGTCTCCTTGGTGGAATTGGGTTGTCCATGGCTCTCTGGCTGCCTTCTGGAAAATACAAATAGAATCTCCATCGGAGAGTGAGATCAGTATAGGCTAAATGAGACAAACATTGTTAATTTGGCAAAATTCTAATGGCTATAGGCTCTCTGTAGCTCTCTGGTAGGTGGAATTTCCCCTTGGAGCCCCAGTTCTTGGTCCCATAAGATTTTGCCATGGATCCGTTTCAGTTAAGGGTTCCTTATCACTGAGTGGATCTCTTAACCAATCTGCAAGCCATTGATTACCCACCTAGGTTTAGCATCACTATTACACAGATGAGCACTTAGTGACTTGCTGGTCTCTTTCACAGAGCAATGTGTTCAGCATTCTCATGACATCATTTTGTATTGTATGTCAGTGGTCTCTGCTTTCTCCAGATATCATTGACCAATTTCCCCTGGCAGCTCATGTAGCACATGCAGCACTACACATGCTACCATCCATCTGGGAGCTGGTTACCATTCTGGATCTAGCAGGGTCTCTCGGTGTTGTGCGATGACTTTCTGTGGTTTCTTCAGCAATAGGGTTTACCTTTGGCTGGGGATGGGTATTCAAGAGCTTTGACAGAAGCTTGTCTGGTTTTGGGGACCTCATGGGTCTCTTTGATCAACAGCTCAGAGTGGGAAGGATCCATGCCCCAATGACTGGGACAGGGAGTTGCAGGCTTGAGCAGTTTTTCATGGGGTTAGGCTTCCTCCTGTTCTATTCATGGCCTCTCTTACCAGAAAATGCCCACAGCTTCCTCAGGAGCTTATTGTATGAAAGTAAGGAATTTATGGTATTGCTTCATTATTGGTTTAGCTTATTGTATAAGTCCCTTCACCCTCCCATTCCTGCCCACCCCCCAGTTCCTTCCATCCCCTTTTATAGTCTCTCAATTCACCTGTCAGGTTTGCTCAGAGTTTAAGCTTAACCTGGTTAGGAACTGTATTTGAGGGAAAATATGCAGCATTTGTCTCTGTTCTTATGTGAGTTTACTAAGTATGATCTGCTCCAAGTCTGTCCACATTTCTTTAAATTTCATTGTCACTTTTTCCTTTCAACTTAGTAGAATTCCATTGTGTAAACATACCACAACTTTGATATCCGTTCGTCCAGTGATGAGCATTTGGGTTGATTCCAATTCTTAGCTATTATGAATTAAGCTGCTATAAACATGGTTGAGCAAATGTCTCTGTGATAAGGCATGAAATCTCGAGGGTAGATGCCCAGTAGAGGGAGAGCTGGGTCCCTTGGTTGCTCTATATCCATCCTATTCAGGAGTCTCCAAACTGCTTTCTATAGTGGTTGTCCAAGTTTGCAATCCCTCCAGCAGTCAGTGATGGTTCCTTACCACCCCCCACATCCTCAGGAGCACCTGTTGTTATTGGATTTTTAAATAATTGCCATTCTGAGTGGAGTAAGGTAGAATCTCATTGTAGTTTTGCTTTTCATTTCCCTGATGATTAAAGGATGATGAACAATTTCTTAAATAAGGATTGGCCATTTGTGTTTCTGCCTCTGTGAATTCTCTGTTGAGATCCATGCCCCATTTTGTGAGAGGGCCATTTGATTATTTATTATTATTTTTGAGTTCTCTGTAAGTTCTGGATATTAGACCTCTGTCAAAACCATATTTAACTGGTGTGCCATCTCTCCAACCCCAGAATATTTTTTTTTAAGTTCCAGTATAGATCTTTGGCAATACTGTAAAACAAAACTAGCTTTCTTACATCCACCAACTATTTTGAAAAGCCTATTTATTCATTTATTTATTTATTCATTCATTCATTCATTCAGCAGGGGACATTGTAACTTAATTTTAAAAAACTTTTTATTGACAGCGTCTCTACATAGAGATAATATAACATGATCACAGTTCCCTTTCACCACCTTCTCTTTACCTCTCTCAAAACTCCCCTGCACTGTAATCCATCTTCTAGTCTCTCTTCTATGTTGATGTCATCATCTTTCTTCCCTTCTATTATGCAAGCCTTGTATAGATAGCATCAGCCACTGTGAATGTTGTGGCCACTTTATGCCTGGAAGACAATATTGTAAGCACTCTTCTCTTTCCTTAGGCTCTTGCATTCTTTCTGCCACCTCTTCTACAATGATCCCTCAGCCTTGGAGGCTGTGATAGAGATGTCTCAGTGCTGACACTATCACTTCTCAGCACTTTGATGAGTTTGGAGTGGTCATTACTATCTGACAAGAGAAGGTTCTCTAACCTAAAGTGAGAGTAGTAATAATAAATGGGCATAAGCATAAGTATTTAGAGAGCGGTTTGGTGAGTATAATATATCCAATTAGATAGACAACAGTAGTAGTTTACCCAGTAGAACTTAGGAACTTCCCAGCCATTGGCTTTTGATTAGGTTCTCAGTATCAGTCAGGAACTCTCTTCCAGTGGATTGAGTCTCAATTCCAATCAGAGAGGAGTTGGTTTCCCCCATACCAGACACACCACCATCGTACCGGTTCTCACATTTGATCTGGCTGGCCAGCTGTAAAACTTGCAGGGTCTCCTGCTAATTAAGGCCATTGATGACTTTTCTCCCCCAATCGGCTAAATGGGTATTTCTAGAATCCTGACAACTAGTCAACAGGGAAAAGGTTTCCAGAAAAAGCCTTTTTGGGTTAGATACTAGTACATGTAATTAAGCTTCCTCTTAACCAAGTGAACTCATGTGAGTTTGTATTTTGACATGTTTTGAAATAATTAAAGAAGTATTTGGGCATAATTTCCCTACATTTATTAACTTGCCTTTTCCTTCATTATTTGTTTTAAGTATTTTATTTATTTGCAGGGAGAAGGAGAGAGAGAGAAAGAGAGAGAGAAAAATAATATGGTACACTAGGGCCTTTTGACACTGCAAATGAACTCCAGATGCATGGCTTTACATGGGTACTGGTGAATTAATCCTGGGTTGACAAGCTTTGCAAGCAAATACATTTGACTGCTGAGCCATCTCCCCAGACCTAACTTGCTTTTAATAATATAAAGAACATATTTTGATAAACTTTTAAAAATACTTTTAAAAAGTCTGCCAGACAGTCAAGAAGCCCATGAAGATGGTCAGAAGGTCAGGTGGACTTTTCACATTTGTAGTAGCTGCTTTTCTATAGGGCACTGGATTTCCAGGAGGGCTTTGAAACCAGACAGATTCATATGGTTGACCTAACACCCTCTTGCTGGCCTTCACAGTCTTTGGCAATTTATATAATCAAACAGTCTATTTGTTTCTTTACCTGTAAGACTTATGAGAATAAAATGATACCTAACTTCAACATTTTCTGTGGATTAACTGAGAAAATTCAGCTGAGATAACAGGCGTAGGACATGATTACAGTTAGAACTCAACACATCTTTGCTATTGTGTAATGATGCAGGGTTGGACATTCCTAGATGTTTTACATATGAGGATATGAGGATGGGGGAGGAATGCGGGGTCAGAGAGTGTTCAGAACAGATTTAAATTAGATTCTTAGCATCTTAGTACTTGTGTAATCAGAACACAAATATTCCATTTCCTGTTGATTTTGATATACGATTTAAGAAAACCCACATAATTATTCATTTATCTAACTGGGCTTGCTTGTTCTCAGATTTCCAATTTAGGAAAAATGTTAGAGAATCATTATGAATTCAATAATCCCACAAAATGTATATCTAAGAGAACATGGCTTCACCTGAACATCAGGGAAATTTCATCCCATCTAATCAGACACAGTGTAATCTGAGCGTTTTTTTTTTTTTTTTTTTACTGTTCAGCTGAAAGCAAATGAAAAAAAAAATGCCTCTTTGGAGGTGGTGTTGGCTGTGTGTGTTTTCATATGTAATAAAAATCAATCTCACCAAAACTCACTATGAGAAAAGAAAGCCATGAAACTAAGATACATTGTTCAAGGCAATTTTGAAGGGAAAACCCAGTGGAATCTCTCCTTCAACAAGGTGCATTTTCACGTTAGTTGGGTTTTTAAAAAGTGGTTACAAGGTTGCATAAGAAACAATCGTAGGGGATAACACAGTTCTGGTCCACTTGTCACAGGTGGTAGTATTTCAGATGCTTTAATAGCCAGATTTGGGGCTCTGAGATGGTGGCTGAGCTATAGGGAGAAAGGGGTTCCCATCCTCCTTAACTTGAAAGCCACCTCATGAGAATGTGGCCAGCTAGAATCTTGGAGCTCAAAGCCTCCTGCTTTGACTATGTCCACCTTAGTTTCCATTTTTTAAAAAATGATTTTGGGGGGGCATGTCACAGTGCACATATGAAGGCCAGATGACAACTTGGGGCACAGAGTTGACCAATATATAAAGCTTCGAAAGTTGTCTTTACTTAAAACTTCACAAGTTTTAGCTTTTCTCAGTAAAAGTGTAGATTCTGGAGAATACAAGCTGTTTTCTACATGGTGAACACTTGTATGGTGGGAGTAACCTTAAGCATAGGTAGAATGACAAAGAGTATGCCTGGATGCTGTATAACTTTTCTCATTGCAGTGATCAAATACTGGACAAGAAGTAACTTAGGGGATGAAGCATTTATTTACAATTGGAGGTAAATATAGTCCATCATGGTGGGGAAGACACGGCAGCATCTGTGTGAGGAAGCTGGCCACACCCTCTGGCTGAAGGAGAGAGAGAGAGAGAGAGAGAGAGAGAGAGAGAGAGAGAGAGAGAGAGAGAGAGAGAGAGAGAGAGAGAGAGATCTCAAGGCCTACCTTCAAAGACCTTTCTCCTCTACAAGACCCCTTAAGGCCCATCCCCAAATGTTCAAATGCTTAAACCTATAGGGGACATTTCACATTCGAAACACCATAAAAGCCAAAGAAAGTAGTAACCTGACCTGAAGGACCAGAAATGAGGTCGCTATAGTAAGATGCAGCCTTATATGTGAAAATCTCTCCAGGGAAGCTCTATGAAGGTCCTTAGCCTGCAGTTGCTGACTCAGGTTTCTTTCATAGGTGTGGTTACTGGAGGTGTAGTGTTTTGGAGGCAGGCCTCTGGACACAGGTTCTATACACAAGCAGTGTATCCTCACATACCTTCATACTCATCCATACAATGTATTCTCAACACACCTTCACACTCATACACAGTGTATCCTCACACACCTTCACACTCATACATAGTGTGTCCTCACACACCTTCACTCATACACAGTGCATTTTCACACATCTTCACACTCAGACATAGTGTATCCTCACACACCTTCACACTCGTGCACAGTGTATCCTCACACACCTTCACACTCATACAGAGTATATCCTCACACACCTTCACACTCATGTACAGTGTATCCTGACTCACCTTCACACTCAGGCACAGTGTATCCTCACACACCTTCACACTCATACATAGTTTATCCTCACACACCTTCAAACTCATACACATGCAGTGTGTTCACACACTCATGCTCTGTATTCTCTCACACTTTCACACTCATGCACACATAGTGCATTCTCACACAGTTTCATACTCATACACAGTCTTCTCACACACTTTCGTGCACCTACTTTTTTAATATTCGACTCTTAAGCCATATGTCAAGCATTGATAGAATTAACTTTTTATTTTCCAGTAAAATTTCTTTCTTCACTTTCACAGCGTTCACTGTGCACTTATTCTAAAAAAGTAAGGAGTCCCTGCTTGAGATGCCTGTGTTGAACTGAGGAATGATTTTTAATGTTCTCTGTCTGTTCTAATGAGCCTAACCTCAAATATGTATGTATGTTTTTGAAAATGACCTCTACACAGCCAACTGATGTTCTAAGAATCACCCTGTCTCACCCAAAGAATAATAGAGCCTTGTCAGATCTGTCAAGGGAGGGGGTGAGGAGACAATTCTTGCCTTTCCTCTTCTTATCTCCAGGAGTAGGTTTCTTCACACCCTGTGAGCTCCTCTGATGTCTTAATTGGCTTGATGTTATCATGAACTGTCACTCACATCCCTGATTCCTGGGAGAGATGAGCAGTTGGCTTTGCACAAATCCTAGGTCTTAACTTGTTTAGCACTAAGGTGCCTGGCAACCACATAGGCCACTTTGAAAGAAGTGGAAAAAAGTCCCATATGTGCACATAACCTCATTCATTTACAAACTGTTTCCTTCTACATTCTCATGTTCTCTTCTACTCCTCTTGACTTTTTAAGTATGAAAGAAATCACTGAAGAAATATCAGATGGCATACAACCTAACTTTTGCCATGTGTTGTAAGAATTTTGTCTGAGCCTTACTCTGAAGATAACCACAGGCCAAATAATTGAACAAGTTGAAGAGATCTGACACTATAATTCAAAGTGACATTATCAGGAAGCGAAGCAGGAGGAGTTGTATGGGCTTGTAGGTAAAAGATAAGATTACATTCAAGATAATACAAAAATTAATAAACTAGGAATTTTGGTGATATGATAATAAATATTTTGATGATTAAATTTGAGTGCATCAATGATGTATCAGTTAACTGGGTTAGGGTTCATTATACTAGATGGACTATAGTGTAATATAATTCAACTTTGTGGGTATGGGGGTGGGAAGTGTTCCTGGGAATCTCTATAAAGCAAGAGCTCCATCCTTCCAGTTTCCTCCAGTTCCATTACCCCTAGCAGCACAGTGAATGTAAATAGTATGGAAATATAGTCTTTATTTAGTTCTATTGGTAGAAGGACTGGCAAAAATCTAAAACCCACATAATTCCTGCAATATAACACACAAAGTAATACAAATTCAGAAAAACAATTTTTAAAATATTTAAGAATGGTTATAAAGCTTTATGAGACAATGTATTTTCCAAAAATCTCTCAAACTCTAGTCACATAAAAGTAATAATTAGAAATTTATATTATTTGTGTGTTTATAGACATGTGTACCACAACATGCATCTGCAGGTTAGTGGACAACTTGGAAATGTCTAAGTTCCATCTTCTTTGAGACAGGGTCTCTTACCACTAAGCTGCCAGACTGTAAACCAAACATCAGACTAGCTGTCTGGCGAGCTTTGAGTTCTCTTGGCTCTGCCTCCCATTGTCATGAGAGTTGGGATCACAGATGCATGTGCTGCTTTGCATTCAGATTTGCATGGGTATGGTGGTTAGAGTCAGGCGTCCCCCATAAGTGTTCTGAATGCCAGGACCTCAGCTGATGGCAGTTTGGGAATTGGGGCCTTGCTGGAAGGAGATGTATTGCTGGGGCCAGGTTTATGGATGTTACAGTCAGCTTCCCCTTGCCAGTGTTTTGCACACTGTCCTGCTGCTGTTAACCACCTGATATTGGCCAGAGGTGATATCTAGCCTCTGCTCATGCCATGTTTTCCCCTGCCATCATGGAGTTTCCCCTCAAGATTGTAAATCAAAATAAACAGCTTTCCTTCCATCAGCTGCTTTTGGTCAGGTGCTTTGTGCCAGCAGCATGAAGGTAACTTCAACTGTGGGTGCTGGAGAATTGAACCCAAGCCAGCAGGCTTTGCAAGCAAGCACCTTTAGCTGCTGAGCCATGCCCCAGTCCCATTAGAAATGATTTCTTATCAATCCTTTCCTCATTACATAGTTAGCTAACTAGCTAATATTTAAGTTCTTTATAAACCGTATTCAAAAATATTTAAGAAATAAAATATAAGGGTAACAGCTTGTAACTGAAACTGTGATTTGTAGTTTCTTTGTGCTCTTAACTTTAGAATCAGTCAACAACATGTAAAGGTCAAATTCACATTTTCTAAAATTAGAATTTTAAAATGGTTTTCATATCACTTGTCTGAACTTCTTATTCTTTGTGTTTCTACTTACTTGCTAGGACAACTATGAGTAGTACACTATGTCTTTAAAGAAGAGTGTTTAGCAATATTCAGGAGATTGAATATATAGATGGTATCTGAACTAGGTGACTCAGAGTCACCACAGCGGAAGGTCAAGGATGAGCTACTATGAAAAAAGGCCTGCTAGTTGCTTGTGCTTTTATTTGAATACTATTTTCTTACTTTTTCTGAATGAGGGCAATACGTACATATCAGCATCATCAACTTCTAAATAGTCAACTTTGATCTCCACGTGCTGTGCATACTATGAGAAAGTGCCCGGGCATTGAATGATCCCAGCCCTTGCCCTCAAGTCTGTTAAAATGTAGTTAAGAGCATATAATGTACTTGGAAGTGACCTACAGCATGAAAAATGATGCATTTGTGAAAACCCCAAGTCCTTACCCAGGGGCTCTGAGAGGTGGAATGTGACATCAGGCTACATTGAGTTGTCACTGTCCTTTCCTTCTGGCCTTACTCAGCGGGAGGTAGCCTCAGCAGGATCATTCTGTGTAGGCTGCAGTTCCCAGACACCATCTGTGGACCAGCTCTGAGTTTGCGCCTGCTGTAGAATCTCCCAGGGAGCTTGTTAAGCAGGCACACATCTTGGCCTCATTCTCCAAGTATTTGTAAGCTTGGGACGAGGCCCAGAACTTTATGTTTTTAAAAACTCTCTAGGTAATTCTGGGTTTAGGAGCCACTGACTTGCCTTTGTCTAGAACTCTGAGTTTCTCAGTCCCTTCATTCACTACCTCCCTTCATCACACATTGAACAAGCCAGTATCGAGTGCATGTAGGAGAGCCTTAACATGTGTGAGCTTCTTTTCCTGAGTTAGAATCAAGATCTGTTATTGTTTTTTATAGAATCCCACAACCACAATGGGAGACACATAGGAAATATTGCAGGGCAGATGGAATGATGAGTAAGGACTGCTGGTTTACCATGTGGCAGGAGCACTCACCAGCTCTGAGGAGGCACAGATAGCCTCCAAGAGGGGCGCGGAAAGCCCTGACTCAGCATTCAGTGGGCATCATCCCTGCAAGCAGGAACTATAGAAGTTGGAAGGAGGTCACACAGTCAATTCTGTCCCTTTGGAGTCTAGCTAGGGGTGGTGAGAGATGAAGACAGAGAGGCTAGGATCTAAAAGGACCTTATACCTCACACTAAGAAACTATAATTTTATTGTGAATATAATAAATCACCCAACAATTTCAAGTAGGGGTGTGCGTGACTTGCTGGGATTTGCATTAGAGCGAGGTTACCCTGGCTTAGGGGAGATATACAGTAAGTAGCAGAGAGAGAGAGAGAGAGAGAGAGAGAGAGAGAGAGAGAAATTGATGGGCAGAGAATGGATATGAATACTCAGAGAATAACAGGGATTGCTCCCAGGGGTCCATGCCCAATGGCATATGTCTCCTCCCTGAAGCAGGCAATTGGCCATCTCCTAGGAGAGGTGGAAGAGGCAGGAGGCAAAATGTCAAAATAGTTGTGAGAAGATACACCAGAGGTTGATGATCAGCTGAGAGGCCAGCTGAGAGGATGCCATGAAGTTGTGGTGGCCTCCAGTTTGTACCACTGAGTGACACTTCATAAATAGTGCTCTATCTTCTGAGTGCTAAAGTGGAAAACCAGGCATTTCAAGTTTCCTCCCATTGCTGCTTAGTCAAACAGAAGGCTCAGGAGTAATATGGAAGTTGAAGGTCCTTCATGTATTGTGAGCTTGAAATGAAGCTGGGGATCCTTTGGGGATCACAGTCATTGTGCACTGTGGAAGGAGGTGATCTGTTGGTTGTGGCTCATCTTCTGGGTAGTTCTCTGCGGATGGTAATCTAAATACTCAAAAAGGGTACCTAAATCAGAGATTCGGTACATGAAGATTTGACTCTTGTTCTCAAACCAAGTGACCTCACTTTTAAAGTGACCTTGAAAATAATTCAGGGGCTAGAGAGATGGCTCAGCAGTTAAAGCACTTGCCTACAAAGTGTAACAACCCCAGTACCCACATCTCTCTCCCTCCCTCTCCCTCTTTCCCCCCTCTCTCTGCTTGCAAATAAATAAATAAATCTATTAGAAAAGCCTAATTCAAATCGGACTATGTAATTATTAGGAATTCTTTCTTCAGCATTGCCAGGGCTTCATGGTAGCTATAGTCAAGGAAAAAAATTGATCATTTAATTTAAGTCTGTGTCAGAAACATATATATATATATATATATATATATATATATATATATATATATATGGACTAGAACTGCACTAATTAAGGATAATGAGGAGGAAGACCTATCCAAGTAAGTGAAAGATTTAAATTTTATATAAAGCTTAATGAAAAGGAATCATTATTTTCATGTCCTTGGGCTATCTAATGAATGGATAAATTATTTATAATTAGCATATCAATTGTTGCCACATTAGAGGTTGTTCACTTCATATTTGCAAACAGGTTATTTTTCCCATCTTTAATAACAGATAGAGTCCTATGAAATCTTATTTATACCACTTAATTGTATTAACTAATGGAAGTGACTATTAACCTGGCTCTTTCTCATAATTCCTAACCTCAAAATTGGTAAATTCCAAATTAAAATGAAATTTTGTTACATGGCTAGAAGTGAGGATTGGGGAGGAGTGAGGTAATTCTGTATCCTTAAAGGCAAGCCAGATATTTTTCTTTCCTTTAAAAAAGAAATATATATTCTTACCATCTATATAAGAACAGACATGATTTAAAATTCAAGAGGAAATAATACCTAAATGAATATGAAAGATAAATAGCTAAACTTTTTAAAGATAAACTAAAATGGTTATGATTAAAGAATTAAGATAAATCAAGGCAGATTAATAATTAAAGTTAGGTAAATAAAAAATTCAACATAAAATGACCAAAATAGGGCTGGAGAGATGGCTTAGCAGTAAAAGGCACTTGCTTGCAAAGCCTGACAGCCCAGGTGCCAACATAAAGCCAGGTGCACAGGGTGGCTCATTCATTTGGAGTTTACAGTGACAAGAGGCCCTGGTGTGCCTATTTTCATTCTTTCTCCTCTCTCTCTCTCTCTTCCTCTCTTTCTCTCCCTCTCTCCTCTTATAAATAAAAATATTTTTAAAACCACTCAAAATGATAAACGCATTTTTAAGAAAAGATAAATCAAAATTAATAATAGTGATATCCTCCACTTACTGGGGACCTGTGAGGTGCCATTCATATATACTTCATTTAATAAATAGCCAGTCCTCTGAGGTCGGTACTATTTTTGTGTCAATTTACAGATAAGAAATTCCTGATTGAACATGACATGGCTGACACATGGTTGCACTAGGATTTGCATCCAGGCCTATTAAATTTTCTTAGACTAAACCATTAGCACTCTGTCTCACAGAATTACAATGAAGCAAATGTCTTTTTGTTTGTTTTTAACTGGATCTGTACAAACGGAACCTGGGCCACAAGTGAATGACCAATCAACCGTTAACAGAAAATGCTGGTAGTGTAAAAACAGCAATGTGGAGTCAGGATCAAAACAGTACACCGGGAGAGTGTTATTCATTGGCTCAGATTGCTTTTCTAGTCTTTCTTTCCAATTCTCTGCACACACAGCCTTCTCAGTTGGCTTTCTGCAAGTACAGCCCATACTGAATAGTGTGAATCAAGAGCTTGGTGTTGGTGACAACTGCCTGAGTTGGGGGTATAGGCTCAGCATGTAGCTGGCTCTGTAGCTTAGCTTCTGTGTCCTATAAATAAAATAGAACAATATTAGCACCTACTTTATGAGCTTGTTCTGAGGAGTTAGTGCTTTCCTCACTGTAGAACCCTGAAAAAAAAAACACATCATTTGTGCTCAGGCCTAGTCAACAGTTGTCACTGTTACTAAGAAGCTTATAGTCTGAGGTTGAAGTTTGGGGTCTCTAATAAGGGGTCATTTGGTCATTTGTTCCTGAGAACTTTTTTCTTTTTCTTTTTTTTCAGAGGGAGACTTAACTTTCTATAATGACAGTGGCCTTTGACTTATAGGAGTAATTGGAAAGACTATTTAAAATACAGTGGCTTTGCAGACTTGACATGTTGCTTTTTCAGTGCACATGTTACTGATCTGCAAGTAGCAATTAAGACTTAACAGTCATGAAGCTGCCAACCAGTGTTTTTTGATGAGAGGTAGGAGTGTGCATGTATGCCAGCACAACATCCTAATTATCACCTTGTTTTGACCTTTGTGGGACTTCATTGGGACTTGGTATCTGTAAAGAGCAACCTTCACTCTCTTCACTTCTCTCTCTCTCTCTCTCTCTCTCTCTCTCTCTCTCTCTCTCTCTCTCTCTCTCTCTCTCTCTCTCTCTCTCGTTTCCTTAGGACATACTCTCCCTTCTATTTACAGGTGAGCAAAACCCTCAGCAGTTGCCCAGAAATGAACATGACTCCTCACCTCTCCTTGCTACTGGCCAGTGATGTTCTTGCAGGCACTGTGGTGCTCTGTAGAAAGGACAAAACTACAGATTCATTTCTAGGTTACCAGGAGCCCCATAAGTTATTTAGCCAGCAATTTCATTTTGTAGTTTGCCTTTTGGCTTCGGGACAGCTTTCTTGTAACAGGTCATTTTTCAGTTCAGGTCATCTGTCTTTAGTGTGCTTTTCTCTCTGACCTCAATTAGGAAGAGCGGACAGTCTAAAGATGGGGAAATGTGTCTGGTATAGTCTTCCTGTTCCTCTCTGCATCTTTCTGGAGGTGACCAGTAGATGTTTGTTGCCGGAAAGGCAGAAGATAAACTGTTGGGATTAAAAATAAACAAAGCCAGGTGAATTCAGTGCCTCTAGGATTGTTCCTTCAAGAATGTTGAGGAATTTATATTGCAGTTGGAGAATACTATGAAAGAAGGAAGACTCGCTGTTTAAGTTTGTATTGGAGGTTTTATTTATTAATGGGTGATCAGGGATGAAGTCTGGGATAAGTGTGCAACTCTACTGATACCCAGATTTTAATCCTATGTCCTGTCAACATGGACCAGTGACTCATTGAGCCTACCACTGGGTGTCCAACTCACTGTGGCTTGCTGAGCCTGTTCTTTAAAATTCCTCAGACAGGAGGAAATTGCAAAAAAAAAAAAAATGTGGTTTCCTTTTTGCAGGTGGTCCAAATAGTAATAATAACCACTATTACTGGTGATGGAAATTAAAAGACAATAAAGAAGTCTGGGAAAATTATAGTTCTTATTTGGGGATGGAAATGCTTTGATAAAATGTGGAATATGAACCTGGTGAATTTGTAGGTCACCAGAAAAAGTAACTCCTATAACCATAAGCATGCCATGAGTGTTGCTCAGGTCAATTTTTTTTTCACTTGCTATCATAAATTTCAAACACACAATCCTTAAAGATAGAAAGAGGTGACTTTAGTTGTTGGGATAATTGCTTAGGATATAGCCATAACCAATTGCATGGAGGCTGGCTGAAGTGTTGGGACCTCAGCATCGCTAATGAGTGATTTCCTTTGAGCATCATGCAGGGTGAGACCTGAACAGTTCAGAGCTGTAACCGGGTGACCAAGTTCACAGCCATCATTAAGTCACATATTATGCTGTTGTTTCAGTCTGCTGTGATAGCTGTCTTTCCTTGAATAGTCTGGTACAGATTTAGATGCATGTTCTGGAAATGCAAGGAAAAAGAGTGGCATCAATTTAGAAGTATACATTCTCTCTTCATGCTACACGAAATGTGATATGTTGGGTTGTCTCCACACATGAGTATTTTGAGGACATAATTTAGGTCAATAACCAAGTAATTTATTGGGCATAATTCAAATATTTTAAGTGAGATGGAGAAAAGAATTGAAACTTTGGCATAGATCCCACCTGGTTCTGCTGAACCTTTTGGGAACATTAAAACCAAATGAATAAAGAGGCTCTTGCTAAGGATTCATAACTCACTTCTCACTGCCATCCTCACACAACACTAGAAAAAGTCCATATTCAGCAATGTGTGTGAAGGGTGACAGCAATGGACACTGTACTCCGTGAGTGTCTGAGGTTCAATGGCCATGATCAGCATGACGCTCACTGCTCTGACTGTGTGGCTAGAAAATATCACAGCATGTTATCCTAGCCATGCCTCTTTTGGTTTTAAAAAGAAAATGATTTATCCATATAAGGTTTTCAAGCTTAGTAGAATAATATGAAGCTGTATTTCTTTCCTTTTTAGAGAAGAAAGTCATATTTGGGGGAGACTACAGGTCAGTATACAAATAATTATTTTTTTTTCTTCTTGCATGGTATCCCTGGCATCGTATGTAGCATCTGTAGATGTCTTGATGTTAAAGAGACTGAGCATAAACCATACCAATTAGAGGAAAAATTTCTATTGTGGTCTAATGTAAGTCTTTATCAGTAGCAAAATAGCCCTAATTGAAGTATTTCCCTAGAAAGTAAGTATAGTTTGTAACTTTTACAATTATAAACCCAAACCCTAGTTTGTGAAATAACTTTTCAGTTTCTCAACGCATCATTTCTTATCATTCACTACAATATATTGATGTTATTCCTGGTATTCTCTGTGTTGACAGATTCTAGAAACATATCGTGTAGCTAGAATACACAAGTACTGTATCGATTCTAGCTACATATAGTATGCAAGTACTGTATTAGAGTCCAGATCCCTAGGGGCAATGGAAAGTATGTCTCCTAATCCCATGGCTTGTGCAGACTATGGGGAAAGAAAGGAATGGAAAGGCATTCGCTGTGTTTATGTGTGTGGGTGTGGGCATGATCATACCATGCAGGGTAAGGAGAAGCTGGAACTGAGACTGGAGAGGATGACAGTTGAGAAGGTGCCTTATAGGAAGTTGCATTAGTATCTAGAGCACTTGAGCCAGTAACAGGTGTTTCTGTGACTAGTTTACCAGAAGAACAACTATTAGCTGAATAGTCCCAGTCTAAGTGAGACCCGTAAGGTTGCTCTGTTCATGCAGTTAAAACCTGCATGTTGCTAGGGAAGCAAATAAACCATAGAATAATTTTTAATCTACAATGATGTAATCGGGATCTGTGTTGTAGAAGGCAGGAATGGATTAGAGAAAGCAAAGGAAGGGAGTAAGGCAGGTCAAGCAAGGGATCTTCCAGGGAGCCAGGCACTGGTGTAGATCCCAATGGAGAGCAGATGGCCAACAGGACTGAGCTGTTCTTTGGAGACACAGCCGGTTGAGGTTGGAGATCCAGATCAGATCCACATCAGAGGGGCAGAAGGAAGAGTAAGGTGAGAGCAGCTTAAGAAAGAGGACATAAGTGAATTCCATTTGGGATATGCTGAGTTTGAAGTTTTCATGCAAATATATGAGTAGGCATATCTAATGGGTATTTTTTTTCCCTTTCCCTTGATGTGTTAATCTGAAAATCAGTCTGCACATACCAAGATTGTTATTTAGGGCTTTTAATCCCTATAAAGATCTTGAGCGCATAGATTTACTGTGATTCACTCAAGGGATCATGTCAGTCCTGAATAATTAGTTACTGTTTTGAGCCTGGTGGAAAGTAGGATGGCCTCTCCTTGAAGTAGAGTAAATTTGGCTGTGACTGGGGGAAGCCAGCCTCCCACCGCAGCCGTGTTTCCCAGCTTTTTGTCAGAACATGGAAGATGTGGGTGTATCTGCAGCTTTAGGACTCAACAATTGTTCCACACAAGGGCTCCTCATCTGAACAATATTTATATAGCTTCTTGCAGAGTAGTACTTCAAAAAAACCTTATATTTTTATAAAGTACTTATTCTAAAGTGCTTGCCTGTACTTTTCCACTTATCCTTAGAATATACACAGGAAGTGGGCAAGAGGCAGATCCACATTCTGAATGACAATAGATATTAATGAAATATTGCATTGATTTATTTTATTTTTAATTTATTGGGGAATGTTCATATTAGCCTGTTTGTAGTTTTAATGTACATCAGTAGAAAAAGAATTCTTATTAAACTCATATAATTTCCAAACATTCAGGTTTATATTCAACATTTGAATTTGTGGAGAGGTACAAATATCATACCTTTCCCCAGTGTGTTTTAAATGATACCGATTAAGTACTGTAGAGTTGGCAAATATCATAATTGGGAATGGCTTTACTTAACCATGTCTAAGTCTTACAGAAACCAAAGTGCTTGCATAAAAGTCTATACCAAACAAACAAACATCTCAGGGACGATATATAGTATAATACACTGTAAACAACTCATCTAATTTCAGTTTTGAATGTGGTAGCTAAAATTACCGTATCTTGCATATTATATGTTGGAAGAACCACTGAGTTATCTCCCAGCCCTGAATGAACTGTTTTTAATTTAATTATTTATTTGTGTGTGCATGTTGTACATATGAGTGTGTGAGCACAGGTGCATGCTTGTCATGTTACACACATGGAGGTCAGAGGACAACCTCCGAGTTAGTCTTTGTTTGTCCATTTCATCTGAGGCAGGTGCTCTCACTCTGGATTTTCACTGTGCCATTCCCTGCCATGCTCTCCTCAAGCCTCTGGGAAAGTCTTCTGTCTACCTCCAATTTCACCATCAGCATCAGTGTCAACGTTGCTAGAATCACAGAAGGCTGCATGTCTTCCCTCTTTTTATGTGGGATATGGGGAATGAACTTGGCTACTCCAGTTGGTGAGTGCTTTATCCACTGGAGCATCTCTTCAGCCCAAAGGAATTGTCTTTAAAAGTGAAAGCCACCTGACAAAGTGATCTTCCTATATATTAAATAGAAGTCTGCTTTTATCAATCTGGAGAGATGGCTCAGCAGTTAAGGCACTTGCCCACAAAACCCAACAACCCAAGTTCAATTCCCCAGTGTCAATGTAAAGCCAGATTCACAAAGTGGTACATGCATCTGGAGTTCATTTGCAGTGGCTAGAGGTCCTGATGTGACCATTCTCTCTCTCTCTCTCTCTCTCTCTCTCTCTCTCTCTCTCTCTCTCTCTCTCTCTCTCTCTCTCTCTCTCCCTGTCTCTATATGCTTGCAAATATATAAAAATCCTTTAAAAGTTATCAGCATTTAACTACATAATTTGGATTTTAAATTTTGGATTTAAACAAAGTCATATGATGACTTGGACTGAGGCTGGGGTATCAATTTCCCAAATCTGCTATGACAAAATACCCTATACAAGATACCTTCCAGTCACAGAGCTTTATTCCCTTGAAGCTCTGGAGGGCACAAGTTTTAAATTAGGGTACTGGCTTTGGAAGGGGACTTTTCCTCATCCCTACCAGTGTCTAGGGCTCCAGATAGTCTTTGGTTTATGGCTGTAGCACTCCAGACCCTGCCTCACCATTAACATGGTATTTTCTTCTGTAGCTCTTCTGACTCTTATGAGAACACTTGTCACGGCACCTAGAGCCACCCATGTAAGCCAGGGTGATCTTCTTTGAGGTCTCCCATCTACAAAGACCTGTTTTGAAATTGTCTTATTTTTTTCAAATGTGAAAGAATATCTTATTTTTCATTTCCTTTATTTTTTTAAGTAAAATCTGTATGGACACATCATGTATTGGGACCATCATTTCCCTTCTCCCTACCCCCATTCCAATCACCATGGGCTTATGGGTTAAAAGTTCTGAGAGCAGCAGTCAGACATTTTGTGGAGAGGGGCAATGCCTCTGGATATTCCTTTCTGCCCTGTGGCTTTACAGTCTTTCCTCCCCATTTTCTACAAAATTTCCCTGAGCTTTGGTGGGTGTGTTGTAAGTCTACTTTAGTGTTGAGCTCTCAGCAGCTTCTGGATTTCTGGTTTGGTATATTTTGAGTATCCTCAGTGTCTGTTGTCACCCCTGTGCAGGTTGTCAGCTTGCTGTAGAAGCAGCAATCTTGCTCTTTTTGACAACTTTGTGGTTTCACCTGGGTCTTGGCTGATGTGTGAGGGATGGTTCCTCTTCTACAAGAGAGTCAGTTTTCTTTTCTTCTCATGTTGATAGATTTTGATTTTCCTGAGTTCTTGCTGCCTTTTGATTTCACCCCCAGAGCTCTACAATGGCTAAGCATACACCATCTTGATCTCCCCCTTTTAAAATAAGGCTATAGTCATAGGTTCTGGGAGTTAAGAGTCATCATATTCTTGGAAACCACCACTCAAGCCCTGCAGATGGATCATAGGTCTAGTAATCATTGAGTGCCTTTAGAGTGTTACATCTGATATACTGCCATGATTGCTGGCAGTGAAAGTGAAGCACACCCAGTGGGGTGGGTAGCCCTGCAGTTGAGTTTAGGCTCTGGAGTCCCCCTAGCTCTGTGACCTGGGATGTGCTTCTTCACTTTTCTGCATCTCATTTTCCTCCTCTGCAAAATGACATTGTGCTGAAGAGAGATCATGTTCTTAAAAATTCTGAATGGTAGGATGGATAACATCTGGAGTGATCCCTACTGAAGATATTCTTATCATCTCTGAAATCAGGGTTCTCCTTGAAATCTGCTACCTGCCACTGGGTGTCTGACTTTTCCAGTTTGCAGAATCTTTCCATGTCTTGGTAATTTTTTTCTTATGCTCTAGCATAAGGAATATTTAGTTGTTCTGTTTACTCACTTATGAGATCCAAGTGACTTGTAAACACGTTTTTTTTTTTTTTTTTTTGTCCTACCAACTAAGAAACTACTTGGAAAATGTTTTGCTTGACCATCACATAAATCCAGGTATCTCCCGAGGGCATGTGTGTACCGGGGACTGCATTACTTCTGAGACGTGTGGATTAGATGGGATGTGGCCATCCTCACATCTGTTCCCTCTGATATTTGCATAGTATAGCTTTTTATCACAGTAGTCGCCAAAAGCCAGTTTTGCAAAGATGTTGTCATCAAAAAAGAATAGGGCATGATGTAATTCGGAATTTTCAGATAATGCAAGGATGTTGTTCCCATGGTGTCCCACAGCTCCCAATCATTTTCTAATTTAGTTGTACTAAATTTACCTCCTCATCAGTAAAGTTTGAAAGCCTCAGTTCTTTTTTCTTAAAAAAAATATTCTGGTCTCCATTAACAGCCTATTGTGTGTAGTACATTTTATTCTGACCCCATTGCTCTTTCTGAACTGCCAATCCTATTTACCTTAATGTTTTCAAATTTTATCTTATAAATCCTGTATAATTGTCCAATAAATACTTGTTGATGAATGTCATGCCCAAGAAAACACATTCACTCAGACTGACACAAAGATGAAGCTTTCAGGAGACACAAAGCTTGCTGCACATGTGTGAATTTGTGTGTGTGTGTGTGTGTGTGTGTGTGTGTGTGTGTGTGTGTAAGAAATGGTACAGCTAACTAACTAGTTTATAAAATAAGCTCAGACCTAGCTTTTCTTACATGGTCTAGAGATAAGGATGAAGAGTTATTAAAATATAATTAGGTCCTCTTTAGTTATGTTTTCATAAACCAATTTATTTACTGTAGAAGATGTCATAATTGAATTAGGAATTCCATATACTGGTGGAGTCTTTGAATAATATGCACTCATTCATAAAATATATTCTTATTCTTCTGGTTCTCCTATTCTTCGGTTCACTCATTCATACATTCTTTCTTATATGTCATATTTATGCACTGAGAGTACTCTAAGGATATACTTGCTATATAGTGATAAGTGAGATGTTAAGCATGAGTACATTACATTCTGAAAGTACGTAACATAGTGACTGTCACAAAAGTCATCAGCACATGATGGAATTAATGTTAATATCATTAAGTTTGTATAGTACATGTCAAAAAGTTCCAACAGAAGAAACACAGAAATGATGTGGAAATAAATAGATTGTGAATTATTTTGTTGTACACTTTAGCAAAAACTATTTGCTAGATCCCCATGCTTGGCATCCTGCTCATAATCTTCCGTTATTAGATTGTATGTGTTGAAGGGTCTGTTCTCAGCCCATTAAAAAATATGGCTGGTCCTCAGGGGTATTTAGTGCATCAAAAGTGTTTCAAACCCTCAAGGATTAGTAAGTAATTAGCCTTCATGCCTAATTTGTAAACACAAGAATGATCTTTGATTTTGGCTCAGTCATTGTAATTTTAATGCTAACAGCTTTGAGATCAGCAGCCAATTGTTATGTAAACTTTGACACTGAGAGTAGATTTGTCAACAAAGGCACAATCCAACTTACTATTGATTGATCAACCAGTTAATTTCCTTTCAGTTTAGACGTTTGTGTAACTATTTTATATATGTGTGTAGTATGCACATGTACAAAGCTTCTTTGTTTTGAAAAACAAAGATTAAAGACAAACAGAATGCACTTCCATGTCACTCACCCAGTTGGACCAGATCATCAGTATCAGATCTGCATCCCCTTGCACAGTCTTGGACTTTCCTGGAGTTCAGCTCTCTGAGACAGGTGCATTTCCTCCTTTCATTTTCATAACCTGTATTTAACAAACTTCAAGTCTTCGGATTTCCCTTTAGTCAAGGTCTTCCTTAAAAAAAACTTATTCCATGTTACATGATTTCCATTTGTAGATTGACTTTTTAGGCTTTCTGAAAGAAAGTAGATGTTCTTGTTTATAAAATTTGGGACAATTACAGTTTCCATTTAAGAAAACCAGTGGCAGTCAGGACCTTTGTACCACTGTAAAACACACATAAATTCTAAAGGGAATTGAGACAAAGATATTTTTATCTATCATGTTTTCTTTAGAAATATGTTTTATTCATTTGTATATGTATGTGTATATATGAGTGAGTGTGTGTGTGTGTGTTTGTCTTGCACTATGCAAACAAATGTCAGATGCTTGTACTATTCTTTGCATTGGGCTTTACATGGGTGCTGGGGAATTGAACCTGGGCTGACAGGCTTTCCAAGCAGGTGCATTTAACTACTGAGCTATCTTTCCAGCCCTCACTTTTATCAATACTTTGGTTAAAAAATAATATGGATACTTTGGCATGGATAGGAAACATTTCACCTAGCCCTCCATAATCCACAGACACTTTCTATGAGCCGTTTGGTCTCTGCATCCTGGGTGCTGCTTCTGCCTTGGTGCTGCTGTGCATCTGTCCATCTCTAGCAGTCTCAGTGAAGTCAACTTGCACTCGTTGGTTTGGCTCAGGTACAAGGGGGAATAGGCTCCTGCACTCACCTTTTCTGCTGCCACTCAGGTTATTTCTTTGGGTCTGACAGGGTCCAGGCCTGCACTGAAGCTGCATCCCTCTCTGTTATTTCTCTCTCAGCTACACCTGGCTGCTGTGAATGACCCAGGGTAGATGAACAATTACTATCCTTAGCCAGCATGTCTTTTTGCAGGAAAGAAATATCTACAGTTCTCTTGGGGAGTGTGTGTATGGTGGGGGTACAGGGTAGTTATCTACCCCAAGAAGAAACAGTCTTTGTCATCTGTATTATTTTATCATTTATGCCTTCTAAGAAATGCCATTTAGACTCTTAAGCCTTACAGAAGCTCACTAGTATAACATTTGGCTTTTTCTCAAATTTTTTCCTAAGGAATTTGGCTGGCACAAATCTTAACACATTAGTCTTGCAGTGAACCATACAGACCTTTTTGCCTGCTTTCTCTTTCATCTTGTCTTGATTGTTTTTTCCATTTTATGGGTCCAACTTGCATGTTTTGCTCAATTTACATATCAGTGTAAGTCCTTGAGATCAGCTAAAATGTCACATTCTATCAATGGTCTCAGCAAAGTCATTAAAGCTTGTTACCAGTCCTGAGGTCCCAGCTTATTTAACTTCTTTCTTAATTTACTGTTGAACACAGTCCTATCTGGCCTGGTAACCTGTGCATCAAGAACTGCCTTTTTAATGCCCAGTTTCCATAGTCATTTTTGTCCTTCCTTTATTTTCTCCCAGTCTCTGATATTCATGGGGACTTAATAAGCTGGTTATAAAATGTCCCTATTGACTCATATAAGCTAGTCCACTGGAAACTGATACCCCTCATATTTTTTAAGTTATAATGTCTTTGTCAAAGAGAGATGGGTAGTTATAATAATCCATTTCTCTGTTTCTTTGAGCTGACTGGGGTCATCTGATGTGGCATTTGGGACACCTATCTAGTGTGTTTATCTAAGGGACCCTGAAAGTCCATTGGTATAGCATAAAAAGACAGTCCTTGATAAAGATATTAGGGAGAAAGAATAAAAGCAAAAGGAGTCAGGGGAAAGTGGGCACTGAATGAATTGGGGATCTTTAGGGTTCCTATTCTTATAGGCTTTCAGGCCTCAGAGTGCAATTGAGGGGACCTAGGTAGATGGAGATGGATTTTCATAGAACTGTTTGAATGTGGGCTGACAGGGCTGTAGCTTCTCTAGAAATATCCTGTTGTCTTTGGGGGCCTGCTTGACCTGGGGCCCAGGACAAAAATATTGGTTACCTTTTTTTTAGTCCCAATGCCCTCATTTATTTTGGCTGCTTTTTCTGGTTATTGATCACCAAGAAGAAAAGTGTGCATACAGAGCACATCTAAACACCTGTCTAGTTAAAGGATAGTAATATCTTACTTGAGTTGTCTTGTGCTGTGTTAAGCCATTGTCCAGTCTCATCCACCAAAAGAATATCGACAAAGGGATTCTCAGCCAATGAACCAACAAGATGTGGAAATTTTTGGATGTCTTTAAGAATTAATAGAACTTTTCTTGGCTCGTGGTTAGACTTTAACCCAGGGTTAGGCTGCTGGATTGTCATGGTCACACATAACTTCCTCTGAATCAGTAGCCTTCAGATTCTTGTCTTATGTATTCAAAGGATTGAGATACACAGACTAGAGAGTAAAGTTTAGAGATATTTAATTACATTATGGATAGAACTTAAGAGAAGGAATGGAGGTAGAGCTCCTGTATAGCAGGAAGGAGTTTCTGTAAACAGGAAAGCCCAGAACTTAAGAGAAGGAAGGAATGCAGAACTCTTGCCCTAGAGATGGCCAGAAGGGGTTCCAGAAAATGGAAAAAAAAAAAACCTATCATATGGTTTTTTAAAGTCTGTTTATTCTGTCTTAAAATAAAAAGTTTTTTTTACGCTTCTAGTAAAGTATTTTTGTTCTATAAGTAAAATGCCCTGTGCTCTGTAATGCTATGCAAGTATCATCTTAACAACTTACTTGCTGGAGCAATAGGTTGGCAGAGTAGTAAGTTCAAACTTTTCTAGAATGTTTAGAATGCAGCTAGCTTTCTGAATGACAGAAACCACGAGATTTCAAAGTTAATAAGATTTAGTAATCAGATGTGACTGGAAGGGAACACCAATCTCCCATTAGTAAATAGAAGGACTCATTTAACTAGTGCTAATTGTTACTATATGATATTATGAGACAATGATCCTGTTGACAAAGGTGATAAACAAGGACATTTCTTCATGAACAGGACCAGAAGCTAGTTGTTCACTTGATAAACTTAGCTAGAGCAGGTAATCATTTGTTTGGTTTTACTTTTCCAGATAGTTTCTTTCTATATAACCAAACCTGGCCTTGAACATGCAGTCCTCTTACTTCTACCATCCAAATGCTAGGATTACAGGTATGCACCACCATGCCCAGCTAGGGGATCATTTAAAAAATAATTCACTTATTTTACCTTGAAACACCTTTTGATACAAAGCCAAGGAATCTAATCCACATATGAGTTTGCATCATTTTTCTTACCTAAGTTAGGCCTACTACGGAATATTAATAATATCTGGTTATTGGTTCTGTAAAAAGGGATGACATGAGTTATTGAAGCTACCTGATAGTTGCACGGGATGCTAAAATATTTTTCAATACATAAAGAAATGAAATAATCTATAATTTAAAACACATGAGAAGATATAGAACTGTAGAACCATATTTGAGTTTTAGGATTAAAAAAAAAATCTATCCAGAGCATACCACTGCAGAGCATAGCACTGTTACAGATTCCATGTTGTCTAAAATCAGTTTCACTTTATGAAGCCCATGGGTGGTATACAGGAGTCAGAAGTGTGAATCTTAAAAAGATACATTGCAATTTCATAAATATTTTGAGTATATATAGATACAATGCTGGGAAAGACTTGACAGAGTACTTGGCAACATGAAATCAGGTGATTATTTATGAGCTTATATCTATTGCTAAGGTAACATCATGACCAAGTTATGCATAGTGAAGATAGGGGCTTTACTACCTCCCATGACCTGAACAATACCACTGCATAACTGGAATAGTTCATGCACTAGTGATATTTGTACCCTCCAAACTCTAGTGAATCATTTGGTTAAATATTACCTTAAGAATATACTTATGGGCTAGAGAGATGGCTCAACAGATAAAGCGCTTGTCTGCAAAGCCTACCTACCTGGATTTGATTCCCCAGTACCCATGTAAAGCCAGATGGATAAAGTGGTACATGTTTCTGGAGTTCCTCTCTCTCTCTCTCTCTCTCTCTCTCTCTCTCTCTCTTTCTGTCTCTCTCTTCTCTGCTTCCAAATTAAAAAAAATCATATACCTAAAATCTATAAGTTAAAAACAGAGTGAGTTTGGGTAGAAGTACCCCACAGGGGTATAAATGCTGTGCCCAGAACACATACATTTTCTCACAGGATAAAAGTCTTCTGCAAACTACACAACTGGCCCCCAGGCAAGATGTGCCAATTAGTACAATAGTGGCATGTAAGTTATAAGGGTACCCAACTGCTCTCTAATTTTAGGGAATTCATGCCTTATACTGAAAAACTAGTCAAAAGCCTGTGGCCAGAAGGATTGTAAAACATAGGGAATGAGTTATTACTGTTGTTTGACTCCATTGATATATTATGCCCACCAAATTACCCTTTAAATGTTTATATCTACAGACACACACACATACACACACACACATATTAATGCTGCTCTTACTTTTGGTTAGAAAACTCTTTCAGATGGTGGTGACTACTGGTAGACTCAAAGTTTGTCAAAGTGCTGAGAAGAGATGAGAGCTTAGTGTTCCACACTTCTTAGACATCTCTATCATACCCTCCAATGGCTCAGGGACTTAAGTGGAAGAGTTGGAAGAAAGAATATAAGAGACAAAGATGGGGAGGAGTGCTTTGGAATGTTATCCCTCAAACATAAAGTGGTCATTGTATTCATGACCTCACAGGTTATTTGCACAAGATATGCATAATATTGGGCCCACCAGCAGGTTGTTGTAGATCTGGAAGAGGGAAAAATAAAAAGACATCAGTACAAAAGAGGAAATAATAAGATAAAAGTGGGGGTTCAGTGGAGGGGGCTGGAGGAAAAGGAAGGTAATGGGAAGACATTATGTAAATTTTTAAATAAAAATTTTATTAAAAATTGTAAAATAAATAAAATCTAACCTATTACAGGGAGAAATAGAATAAACACGTAGGAGAATTTTTCTTAAAGAGAGAATATATTTTTACCCATCAAATATTTATTGAGTACACACTTAAAACATACAGGAGAAGAAATCTGTTCAGTGTAAATTCTCCGTTTGCAGGTGAACACCTCAAGATGCCAAGTAATAAAAAATATTTGGAGGAATATATTTATTCAGCAAATTATGGAACTTCCCTTTTATAAACCCATCTTTTATTCATTTAACAAATGTTTGCCTAATATCTACCATGTCCAGGTCTTATGCTCAGTAATATGTAGACAAAAAAACTGATAATAGTTACAGAATGGTGTATGATATACTCTTACTTAATATAAAAATTTTGCACCTAAAAGTACCACATATTGGTTGTGCACAGATTTCCAAATGTACTGGAAGGATTGACACTAAGTTTGTGAACATGATTGCCCTTGGCTGTGGACTGTGAATGCATCACATTTACCTGAGAGGTTCCAATTTTTTATAGAAAACATTATTAAAATATTTCAACAGATACTTTGAGAGGGTCCTTAGGCAGGTGTTTGCCATGTGTATCTGAGTATATTTATATTTTCAAACTTTCTCTAGGATGACAAAACATGGGAGCATCCCAGGTGCAGAATTTGAGATATGGAGATATAGACATGGTCAGATGTCATGGTATTATGCAGCCATACCAAGGTGAGAACTAAGATGTAACACGGCCACTCATTGGTGAAAAAGTAAAAGCAAAATATGGACTTAGATTCTTGTTTCTAACTGATTCATTTTGCTGGCTTTATAATATAAGTAGTTTTATCCTTAAATTTTATAGATCATTCCCAGGTTATTCTGTGTTAGAGCAAAAATTAGTTGTGCTGGGTGCAAGTTGTTCTGAGTTCCTGTATGCTGTATTTGAAAATGGAAATCATAGCATTTCTCCAGGGGAGAGGGAGGGCAAACAACTTCTATGAAAATAAATAAGATCTCCATTTTCTTAGGGGATTGCAAATCTTGCTGTGGATTCGACAAATCTATCTCACCTGGTATGGCAAACTTGGTTTCCATTCCTGAAATCAAAAAACTATTTTAGTGAAGAGTAAAAGGACACTTATAATTGAGGGTCTGAGGAAGACTCTTAGAAATATTGCTTGTCCTCATTCAGTGGACTCTCATCTTCAGGTTATTTTGGTAAGAGACATCATTTCCTCCCTCCTTGCTGGGAGTCCCAGTCATTTTATACTCCTGTCAAATATATTTCCTTAAACTTTAAAAACTCTAGTTGTGAAATGCTTAATGTTCTAAGTCTGAGTAAAACAATTCTGAATGTAGCTGCACGGCTCCCTTAGGACCACAGTGTTTAAAATGAAACCATTTAAAATATTTTCTATGTAAATAGATGCTAAGGGTACAGGATTTGGGGGAAAATGAAGTACTATTTCCTAGAATTATTCAGTCTTGTTCTAAATCCAATAAGTAAAAGCTATCGGCAGGATTCAAGGCAACAAATGCATTTTAATTGTTTCAGATCCTTCAGTCTTTTATAAAATGGCATTTGTGTTAGCTGCTTTTCTCACTGCTGCAACAAAGCACTCAACAGAGGCAGCTTAAGTAAGAAAGATCTTTTTTTTTTTTTTTTTTGCCTCTCAGTTTACAGGGTCCATCATGATGGGAGACTTGGTAGCTGATCCAGGGAGGCAGGAGCTTGTGACTCCTGCTTTGCATCTTAGTGGATCAGGAAGCAGAGACAGGAACCAGACGCAGGACCATGGCATTACCCTAAATGCCCATCCTTTGTGACGTGTGCCTCTTAGCTAGGTCCTACAAAAGTTCCCTATTCATCTAAAACAGCTCCAACAGTTGGGGGACCTACTGATCAAATACATGAGCCTATTGGGGACATTGCACATTTAAACATGACAGAATAGCAGCACTAGGGCTAAACTCAGAGCTTTCTCATCAGATTGACTTGATTTCAAACTCTGAATACAGCCATTATTTACTATGTGACCACAGGCAGATTGCATACATTAGCTTCAGTTTCCTTATTTGTAAACAGCGATTTTAATAATGACTGCTCCAGAGATTATTATTGTGGTGAGGAGTGAATGAGATTATTAATGCTAAAATGCCAGGCTCTTAGGAAGAATTTAGTAATAAGTAATAAATACTTAAGTGTTGGCTACAGCATTCACTGGCTTAGTCATTATTTAGTTTGGGAGCTGACCTGTCTTTTGATTCTTACACAATATTCATCCCCAGATATTCCGTTTGGGCCCATTGGTTATTCTCAGAGCTCCACTCTTCCATGAGCTATATGTATTAGTTGATTTCCTTTGTTTCCATTTCTCTATTAGTAAAAAGCAAATAACATTTTTCCACCTTATTTGGTTGTTGTGAGGATTAAATAAAGTAAGAGCTCCTCTGTATACATTTTCTGCAGTTTTTTAAAAATATGGCTTCCTGACTTCATTGTTTCAAAGAACCTCTCCACCCACCCTTACTCCTTCCTAAGGACCATCATTCTCACTTTTTTCTAGTGCTTTTTGCTATTCTCCCAGAGTCAATGTTCCCCACTCTGTGTGATCGAACAAGTTTGTATGTACTCATATTATCATATTTGGCCTCTGGTATTAATCAGTTACATTGAACTCCATTCTCTGTTGTTTTTAGCTTACAAGGTGCCATTTTGACAAACTCATATTCAAGAGTAAGTTGAGAGAAATGTTTGACAAATATGTGGAGCCTTATTTCTTTTCAGTAAATTGTATTGAGGTTACTTATATATTTGCCCTTAAGCTAATGCATAGCTTTCTTTCTCTCCCTCTCTCTCTCCTTCCTTCCCTCTCCCTCCCTTTGCTTCCCCCTTTTGTTGTTTTATTATTTGGAACAGGGTCTCATCATATAGCCCAGATCTACGTCTCTTGAGTGCTGGGGTAGTGGGTATGTGCCATCATATCCAGTTGATGCATAGTCTTTCAAACCTGGCAGGTGGCATATTTTTTTCAATTTAGCTTCCTGTTAAATCAACACAATTTGGTGGATAATCACTAGGCAGGGATCCAGTGCTCTTGGGGATGTTGGTTTAGTGACTCTGTAGCCCCTGGACAAGCTATTAACTTATTGATGCTTATTCTTAAGATTGAAATAATGAGATTTAGCTTACTGGGTAGCTGCTTTGACGAAATAAGAGACTATGTAAAGGACTGTCCCTGGTACCTGTGTGGTGCTTAGTCACCATCTTGGGTCATTTCTTCTTATCTTTGATCTATCCATTACTAAAACAGTAATATTAATATTTATGAGAACATGAGGAAAAAGGTGATATATACAAATTAAATTTTTACATAGTAGTGCCATTATAGATTTGTAATTTTTAAAAAAGTTCTCATGGAAACACTGAAGTGTTGGTTATCAAAGGTGGAGTGAAGCAGAGTTCATAGACACCAATGAGTCCTCAAGGCCAGAAACAAATGGAAGAGAAAGAAACATAAAGTGCAAGAAGAGTGTCTGAATGTGGCTCCCTGGTCGATGGCTTGCCTAGCATACATGACCCCTGTGTTGGATCCCATTACACAATGAGTGGAATACAGTTGAGACAATAATCCAATACAATGAAAACGCTATATGGCGGTTAGGGCATGCCTAAAATTAAAACTTGATGACTTAATTCAAGTTATTAACTGTCTTCAGGAGGGCACTATGATTGAGAGACTACACGCCACTCTAACCCCCCCACACACACACAGATCTCAAGATACAGAAGCTAGGAACCAAGTTACTAAATAAATACACTGGCAAATTTTAAATTAATTGTAATATTAATTCTTTGAACATGGAAATTTAAAAATATTTTCCATGCATTCTTTTTTTTAATCTTCTGTTTGTAATTTCTATACTTTTAAATTTTTAATCCTGGTGTCATGGTTTGATACAGGTGTCCCCCACAAACAATTGAATGTGTTCTGATAGGTCGATCCTCAGCTGATGGCAGTTTGGGTTTTACAACCTCGATGAAGCTGTGTTGTTGGGGGCAGGCTTATGGGGTTATAAGCCAGCTTCCCCTTGCCAGTGTTTGGCACACCTTCCTGCCGCTGTTTGCAGTGCTGTGGCAGA
>PVHP010017588.1:7416-34356 GCA_004024765.1 Zapus hudsonius | reverse complement strand
TGGAAGGAAAGTGTTTCTTTCTGGCTTATAGTTCTGAGGGGAAGTTTCATCATGACAGGAGTAGACAGCTGGTGTCACATCTCCATATCAGCAGGGAGGAAGTAGAGATTATGCTGAGTAGGCAATCAGTGCTGGACTATTAACACCCCAAGGACTGCTCCCAGTGACCTCCTCCAGCAAGACACCCCCTCCCAAAGGCTCCACCCACTGGGGATTGAGTATGAGGCTTAATCACAAATACATGAGGCTATGGAGGACACATTACATTTAAATCACCACAGCTCTCTGTATGAAATTTCTAAATGGATCTTCCAATGGAAGATTAATGATCATTTTACAATGGGGCAAAGAAGCTTAGGCTATTCAAGAATTGGGGTGAAGTGACAAAGCCCAGGTAATCTTCATACTTTCAAGACCTTAAAGTATGGTGAAACAGTACAAAGAATCATTCTTCTCTCAACAATAATCCATATGACTCTTCTCCCTTTAAAATGGCTTAAAAGAATTTTTATGAAAGCCACACTTACTAAAGCATTTGATTTGAGACAGGTTCGTTTCATATCAAAGCTTTTATTAAGGCCCCAGGAAAGCTGCCTATATTGAAAGAGGTTTTAAGGAAATATTAATGAGTGAAACATAAGAGGGCTGGAACAGCACTGCAAGGTGAAGCAGTATGCCTCATCATGCACAAAGCCGACACAGTAGAGGAAAGAAAGGTCTTGGATCTGCTCTGCTTATTTTAAAATCTTGGTGTCGATAGCTTTAGTGTTTATCAGCACAGGTAGACCATATTAGTGGGATAAAGAGAAGGCAATTTAAATTTTTTATATCTCCCTCATTTATAATCTTCCTTAAGTGTGGAATAGAAGAAAAATAGGAAAAATTAATTATCTTTTGAATAGGTTCAGATATGTGACTTTCTATGTGACATTTTACATAAAATATTCTCATTTTTGAATTATTATAATTGCCCATTCATAGTTTATTAAATTGGCAATTCAAATAATCAGAAGGAAAATGTCTAAATAAATGTAATTAAGACTTTGTAGGAATAACATTATCCTTGCTAGTAACCTTCATTATGGTGTCCCCTGAAAAATCCACATGTGACCTCCCCAAACACAAAGGTAATATCATAAAATTTGATTCATCTTATAGTCACAGTATACTTTTCTATAAAAACAAATAAAAGAACATGCTTTATTTTATTGGCAAAGAAACACAGACACACAGACACACACACTCACACACATCCCTTTCAGACTCCTAAGCATCCAACATGCAATCCCAACTGCCATTCACTAAGAAAAATAAAAACGAGACAACAGATAGAGATGTTTTCTGTGCTTTAGGAACCCATTTCCCACTTGGATCTGTGGTAAAAATACTCAGAACCAGAGGGATAGAGTCTCTTAGACCCAGGTGGTGTATGTAAAGGGCTTGGCAAAGAGTAGATGTTCAGGAAACAGACACAGTTAGTTTTATTGATAACTATGGCTTTCTAATTATTGTAAGAAGAATTTTGAATTTGGCCTATGATGCTGTGATGAGGCTGATCTACATCTTACTATTCAATTTTATGTCTTAGTGAACACTCTGGCTAATACACTTTGACATAATCAGTATGACAAGATAATCCCAGATTTAGTGGCTTGGAGAACATTCTAGTAGTAGACATATTTCCACTCTGATTTGTATGTTTGGTAATTCAGCTGAGAGCAGAGAATATACCAGCCCTGTTGACGCTGTTTAATTAATAAAGATCCCATGGCTCATAAAGGGGGATGTTGCTATTTAAAATGAAAAATTCAGAGGACTGGGAAGTAAATGAAGCTGATGATAAACCACGAAAAATTTCCAACTGAACAGGCGGTACCTCTGCAAATGTTCCTGCAGAGACAGGGCATCTGACCTGATCTGGAAAGCAGTCAATAGCAGTTCAGATACACTTGAGGTTCTGAAAAGCATAATGCTATCTGCCTCTGCCTCGTTGTCGGATCTGTCACTGGAAAACAATATTATCTGAGCTGGGGAGATGACAGCATTGTGTGTTTTTTTAAAAAAATAATATTAGTAAATTGAAAGACATATTACAGAGCTTATTAAGAAACAAGAGAGCTTGCTTTATTTTATTTGCAAAGAAATGTAAGTGAATTATTTAAATCCCTTTATAATTACCCTCCTTATGTTTCTTACCTCCTAGCTAGAGGAGCAAAATGCTTCTTTTCCAAAAGGAAGGCAAGATGAGTCCTTTTGAAATAAAAAAAATTGGGACAGTCCCTAGCAAAAACGGACTTAAGCACAAAAGAGTATATTAGTTTTGTCGAAATTATTCTTATAGCTTTTACTGTCTCTGGTGATAAAAGGGATTCTTTTGTTAATTTTCCAACATTGATGACATTATTTATACATCATCTTGTATTTAATACTTACATGTATGGTTTTATTGTGTTTTAGAGAGAGCTGCAAGATAATTAATCAAAAGTGATTAATTTCCAATGTAAAATTTAGTAGGAATAATTTTATGTGTATAATATTCATATAACCAGAAAACATAATATGTTGTCTCAGGCTCTGGTAATTTAAGTAACTTTGAGTCACTTGAAAATTTTATTAAAATTTTGTCAAGGAACTCTTAGTTGGAACTGGGATCTAAGCCAAATTCCTATGGAGACCAAGAATCTGGACTCCAAGGGGAAGCTTCCATTAACCATGGGCCTAAAGAGAGACTAAACCTACTATAATCTCACCAAATTAACAATGTTTGTCTCATGTAATCTATGCTGATCTCACTCTTTGTTGGAGAATCTGTTTTTATTTTTAGAAGGTAGTAAGAACCATGGACAATCCAATTCTATCAACAAGACTAGAAATAATAGCTTTCTCCCTGGCAGGAGATGAACCACCCATAGCACATCAGCTAAAGCCTAGGTGAAATCATAGAGTACGTGGAGAGATGAGCAAGAGAGTGCTGCTCCCACAGTGAGTCTAATATCTCCCACCAGGTTGATGGAGACAGACATACCAAGGATATTCAAATTTTCCAAAGCAGGAATCCAGAAGCTGCTAAGAGCTCAACACAAAAGCAGACTTCAAACTCACCCACAATGGCTCAGGGAACTTTGTGGAAGATGGAGGCAGAAAGAGTGTAAGAGCCACGGTGGGGGGAAGATCCAGAGGCATTGACACCCTCCCCCAAATTATAGTCCTCCATTCTAAGGTGTATTTGAGCAATCCCATTAGGGCATTGGGGCAAGGAAGTGGAATGGGGTCAGGGAAGATGGAAATAGTGGTACCTACATGTGAATTGTACAAAGTTTCTACTTATTATAAAATAAGTAAAAATTATATTTTAAAAAGCTTATAACTGGCCATAAACTGGAAGTATAGGTACTAATGACAATAAAAGATTTATACTTTAAAATGCCCCCCTTTTAAAGTTAACCATTGAGAGTTTTATCTTTATTCTGTGTTATGGCATTTTCATAAAATATATGCCAGATATATTTTGAAATATTAACATCGAATTAATGAAAAAAACTTAGGTATTAGATATCAAATTACTTTACAAGATACTGAAGCTGCAACAATATATTACTTACACATAATTGGAGAAAACTGCTGTCATTACACTTGTAAAGATGAACAGTGGAAAGAAAATTCCTAGTAAAAACCTTCATTAATATTCATCATATATTTTCTCAGGTAACATACCCAGATTTTGACTGCTGTTGATTATTTTATAAAGCCAAATAAAGAGATATCATTTTCCCTGACAGGATGGAATCTCCCCTTGAGTCTGTAAGGTTAATAAACCCATTCCCTAACAAGCTGCTTTTGCTTGGGTTCTCTCTGCACAGCAACTACAATGCTGACTGCAACAGTGTGTGTGTGTGTGTGTGTGTGTGTGTGTGTGTGTGCGTGAACATGTGTAATACGTAAGTCTCAGAGGTTAAAGGCACCTGCTGGCCTGAGTTCAATGTGCTCAATTTCCTAGCACCCACATAAAACGATGCAAATTGGCGTAGGCATCTGTTATCCTAGTGTGCCTATGACAATGGGAGCTGGAGTGAGGAGAATCAAAAGCTCGTGGGCTAGCTAGTCTAACTTTATTTAAAATTTTATTTTATTTTTATTTTTTTTTAAATATATATTTATTGTCCATAATGAGTTACATTATTTAGTGGGCAAACCATGCGTTGTTATCCCGAATTCCCCAATCCCCCCCTCCCCATCCCTGATCAGTTGTATATCCTCCTCCGTGGGCTGTCTGTATTAGTCCTTGTGGCAAGGGATCCTGTATATCTTAGTACTCATCCCGGTTTTAATTTTTTAAATATATATTTATTGTCCATGATGAGTTACATTATTTAGTGGGCAAATAATGAGTTGTTATCTTCAATTACTCAATTCCCCCCCCCCATCAGCTGGATATCCTCCTCCGTGGGCTGTCTGTATTAGTCCTTGTGGCAGGGGATCCTGGATAGCCTAGTACTCAGCCCAGTCTTCCTGGCCCAAGTGTATTGTTACTGAAGGGTGCCATGGCTCTGGATAGTCTCCCCCACCATGGCTCTCACAATCTTTCCATAACTTTTGTACATTTGCAGTCTGCTAGTTTATCTGCAGCGGGAAGGGACTCCATCTCACAGAAGACTGTCCTCTGACCTCCACACCCATGCTCAGGCACTCATACCTCCTTCTCTCTCTCTCTCTCTCTCTCTCTCTCTCTCTCTCTCTCTCTCACACACACACACACACACAAATAAATAAATAAATTTTTAAAAGTACAGAAGAACTGGAAAGATTGCTAAGTGGTTAAGGTTCCTGCCTACCAAGCCTAAGAACCTGAGTTCAATTCCCCAGTACCCATGTAACACCAGATGCACAATGTGACACGCGCATCTGGAGTTCGTTTGCAGTGGCTGGATGCCCTAGTACACCCATTCTCTCTCTCTTTTCTTTGTCTCTCTCTACTTACAAATAAATGAATAAAATATTTTTAAAAGTACATAATATAGAAAATAAATGTATCTCTCTATATATACATATATATTAATGCTACTCTGAATATGTTAACAATCAAAAGATGATGAATAAAGATGAATGGATATTGCCCAAGTTTCTGCACTAACTTCCTACTACATGAGAAAGTACATAAAATATAGAAGTTATTTTAATTTTAATGTTCTTTCAGAAATAGTAAAAATTATAATGCAAGTTTACAGGCTTTCACTTAGTGTACCCAATAAAATAATCTTCATAAACATCTGACTATATGTGTTTTTATTAACCAAACTTTAAATAATAAAAAATTACTTAAAACATTTTAAGATTGATTCCAACATTTCTTTTCTACCAACGTTAAAGTGATTCCAGGAAAAATGTAAAACTGTAAGAAGATCTGTGTTATATTTGAGAAGAATTTCTATAATCAAAAGGCTGGACAGGTCGGGCGTGATGGCACATGCCTTAAATCTCAGCACTTGGGAGGCAGAGGTAGGAGGATTACTATGAGTTCAAGGCCACCCGGAGACTGCATAGTGAATTTCCAGGTTAGACTGGGCTAGAGTGAGTCCCTACGTCTAAAAACCAGAAGAAAAAAAAAAAAAGAAGCTGGACAGGATTTTTGAGAGATTCCTGCTCAAGTCATGAGGTGTAAGAGCCAAAGCCACTTGACAATGAATACTACATACCTCTAATTATAGCAAAAATATGAGAGTTACAAATATAATGTACCATCAGCCTTTCTTATTCTCTCATTAATTTCAAATACTGATTCCTTAGAAGGTCACCACCTCTGGACTTTTGATGAGATAGGCTTTCCTATGACGTGAGAAAGCTGTGAGGTCATACAACTGCACATGCTGAGGTAGCATCCAGACCTCACTCTGACTCCTGAGAACTTGTTACCTAGGCTGGTTTCCATAGCAACACATGAAGTGGCTCTGGGATGGATTAAGTGACCTTCTGAAAGGGGCTCTTTAGCTTTGCAAGATGAAATTAATTAAAGGATTAACTCAAGTATCAGGGATTCTATGTCTAAATCTATTACACCTTCTGCAAAGACCTTGCTGGGAAATTCACCAGAAATCTGCTCTCCGAGCAACTGTGAATTAGAAGTGCTCATGTGCAGCCTGAGTCAGAGGCTCTGTGCCTCCCCAGCAGTCATACTTTCCGTAGCATGTGGCAAGGAATTCTAAACGGGTCTGTATTTGTCCACTAGTCTGTTAGCTGCCACAGGGCAGCAAGGTGTCCTTAGGACCTTCATAGTCTGTGAATGCTCACATAAAGTGAAACCAGCGGTTCTTTGCTGCATGGATACATTATATATCCCCCTGACATATTACTGTACTTATAAAAAGGGCAGCTTTTTTTATAATTGAAGTTCAGATAAAATAACCCTCAGATGTGCTAATGCACTAGATTTCCCCTAAATGGTTTAGAAATATGCTTTGAAATTGAGCACACACACACACACACACACACACACACACACACACACACACACACCAATATTTTCATTCCAAGGAAGTTTTACAGGCCTATTCATTCATTTGGGGTAGGCAATCAGTGAAATAATATGATTATTCAAACAACTGGGACCACAATTTCTTTCCTTTTCCTTATTTATATTTTGTGAAGTGAGAGAGAAAAAGAGTGAATATGGGCGCACTAGGGTGCCTTACCACTGAAAATGAACTCCAGGCATATGCACCACTTTGTACAGCTGGCATTATGTGGATACTGGGGAATTGAACATGGCGGGCAGGCTTTGCAAGCAAGTGCCTTTAACCACTGAGCAATCTTCCCAGCCCCAGAGTTTATTTTCCAAATAGCCAGAAGTCCAAGTAAATTTACTTGAATTGAATCCTAGATGCAAGTCATAATTACTTATGGCAATTATGCTGAATAAATCCTGTTTTAAGACTGAAACGTAGCAAAGCCAAACAATATGGTCATAAATGGTCTTGCTAAGACCTACACTACCGCTTATTCCTTAATCCTTACTGAGGAATTCTTACCACACTGGGATTATCAGCCTTGAAAATGATAAAATACAACCAAATCTGTGCTTCTTGTCACTTCATGCCCCACTCAGGGATGGAGGCTTTATAGAGGCACCTGGTCAGGGCTGATAGCATCAAAGTACAGTGATGAACCAAGAAGGTCTCCACTGCCCTCTTGACACTGACATCGATAGGCTACAGACGATTGAGCTGGTGTGGTAGTTCACACCGGTAGTCTGCACACTGAGAAGGCTGGGGCAGGAGAGTTCTGAGACCAAGGCCAGCCTTACATACACAGAGCTTCTGTCTAAAGAGCAAAATCAAAAACAGGAGTGCAGATATGGGCAACTGGATAATACTTCATCAGATGAACATTTAGTAACTCTTTGATATGATTTCCCAATTCGCTTTTCATAAAAGTCCCATAAACACTGCTATTCTCTACAGTTTCCACAACTGAAGAAGCCGAGGCTTAGAGGGTTTAGTCCTCTGTCCAAGGTCAGACAGTAGCAGAGCCAGGACTGAGATGCATTACTGCTCTTTCCATGAGCCATGCAGACGAATCTTGCTTGCCTGTCTACTACCTGGGGCTGCCTGGGCATCTCTGGAAAGTTAAACTCTGAATCTTGGCTTCCTAACCTATGCAACGCCTGCCCTAATAATCTGTTAAAACACAGATGTGTAAATCCCTAGATTCCTGCCTCACCCTCAACTTCTCTCACTTCCTGCAGGAGTTTTCAATTACAATAATCACCAAAAATTTAGCGGCTTAAAATGACTCAAACCTACTAGCTTATAGTTCTGTGTTCAGAAGTCCAAGGCTGCAATCAAGGCATCAGCAGGGCTGCATTCCTTTTGGGGGCTTCTGGAGGAGAACCACTGTCCTGCTTTTCCAGCTTCTAAAGGCCTCCTATGATGTTAGGCTCAGGCTCCATCTTCAAAGCCAGCAACATAGTGTGCCATGGATTTATCTCTTTCTTTGACTCTCTCCTGCTTTCTTCATTGTAAAAACTCAAGCCAACATTGGGACACAGCCTATTTCAAGATCAGCTGATGAGCAACCTTAATTCCCCTTTTCTATGTTACCTAATGCATTTAGAGGATTTATGAACTAGGGTTGGACATTGCTGGGGCCCATTATTCTGCCTACCACACTCTGCCTCTCCTTAGCTGCTTCTTCTATGGAGTGAGGCCAAAAGAAAAAAGCCCTAGAGTTTTCAATAGCGTCAAAAAAAAAAAATCAAATACCTTGGAGTAACACCAACCAAAGATGTGAAAGACTTGTATAATGAAAACATAAAAATGCTCAAGAAGGAAGTTGAGAAGGAAGTGAAAAGATGGAAATATCTTCCAGGCTCCTAGATAGGTAGAATTAATATTGTGAAAATGGCAATACTTTCAAAAGCATTATACAGATTCATTGCAATGCCAATAAAAAAATCTCAGGTTCAATCTTTACAGACATAGAAAAAATAACCTCAAAATTTATTTGGAATAACAGAAGGCCTTGGAGAGCCAAAACTATCCTCAGTTAAAAAAAAAAAAAACTCCTTAGGAGGTATCACCATTCCTGATCTAAAGATATACTACAAAGTCACAGTAACAAAAACAGCATGGTACTGGCATGAAAACAGACATATAGACCAATGGAACATAACTGAAGACCCTGCTCTTAGTTCGAGTAACTATAGTTACTTAGTTACTTGATCTTTGACAAAGGTGCAACAATGTTCACTGGTGTAAAGATAGCAATCTTCAACAAATGGTGCTGGAAAAACTGGATAAACACATGTAAAAAAATGAAAATAGACCCACTCCTTTCACCACGCACAGAAATAAACTCTAAATGGATCAAAGACCTCAACATAAGACCTGAAACCCTGAAAACCCTGGAAGAAAAAATAGGGGAAACTGTCCATGAGATAGGAGTAGGGAAAAACTTCCTGAACAAACCTCCAGTAGCCCAGGAAGTAGCAGTGTGATCTCATCAAATTAAGAAGCTTCTGTACAGACAAACATACCATTCTCAGAGCCAGTAGACCACCATCAGACTGGGAAATAAATTTTGCCATCCATAACTAGGACAGAAGGCTAATATCACGAACTTACAAATAACTCAAAAAATTAAATAATAAAAAATTAAACAGACCTCTCACAAAATGGGGAACTTAACTCAACAGAGAATTCACAGAGGAGGAAACACAAATGGCATATTCTCATTTAAGAAAATGTTCATCATCCTTAATCCAAACAACAATGAGATTCTACCTTGCTCTAGTCAGAATGGCAATCATTAGAAAATTCACCAACAAGAGATGCTGGCGAGGATGGGGGGAAAAAGGAACCCTCATTCACTGCTGGTGGGACTGCAAACTTGTATAACCACTATGGAGAGCAGTGTGGAGACTTCTGAACAAGATGGATATAGAACTACCAATGGACCTAGATATTCCTCTACTGGGCATCTACCCTTAAGATTTCACACCTCAGCACAGAGACATTTCCTCAACCATGTTTATAGTGGCTCAATTCATAATAGCTAAGAATTGGAATTGGCCCAAATGCCCATCACTGGACAAGTGGATATCAAAATTGTGGTACATTTACACAATGGAATTCAGCTGAAAGGAAAAAGGACACGATGGAATTTTACTCAGCTGAAAGGAAAAATGAAATATCGAAATTTAGGAAAAAATGGTCTGATTTCGAGCAGATCTTACTAAGTGAACTCTCAAAAGAACAGAGAATCGAATGCCACATATTTTCCCTCATATGTGGTCCTTAACCAGGATAACTGTTTTCTTTATGCAGACTAGTAGAAAGAAGTGAGACGTTATGAATGAGGGGTAAGGGGTGGGGGAGGGGAATGGCTTAAGCATGAGGATAAACCATATTAGGTTCAAAACTATAAAATCCTTATGAGCATACTGTAACCTATTGAGAAGGTGGTGAGTGTCGCCTGGCAAGAGGGGCCATGAGTAGTGGGGGAGAGAGTCTAAGCCTGTGAATAATTAGATCAGCCTGACAACCCCTGGTTCCAACCACTGGTTCCTTCCCTCACTGAGATGTTGACCAAAGCGACCCATGAGGTTACAACAACAAGACAGAATTCTGTCAAAGCTCTTGAGTGCCCTCCCCAGGCCTGAGGCAAAACCCTGTTGCTGAAGAAACCACAGAATGCCATCGATCAGCATTGAGAGACCCTTCAACGTCCGGAACAGTACCCAGCCCCCAGAAGGCAGTTAATGTAGTGCTGGAAGGCACTGCACAGGCTGCCAGGGGAAACTGATCAACGACAGCTGGAGTAAACAGGGACCACTGACACGAAACACAATCTGCAGTCATGAGTAGGCTGACCACACCTCCTACTGGAAGAGAACAGTGAACCAAGAAAGGAGCACTTGTGTAATGGAGGAGCCTGGGCCTGGGGGAGACAACAGTTTTCAAATTCGGCCAATTTTCCACTTAGTGAGGGGGACCCCTTGTCTGGAACTTGGGATTCAGGGCGATAGGCACCGGATCCTGTACTCTTGGGCTCCCAAGACAAGTTGCACTATGGGAGCGATTGACAGGGAGGCTACTAAAAATAGAATCTAGGTAATCCAGAATTGTGTATATTTGTTAACCTACACTGATCTCACTCTCCGATGGAGATTGTGTTTGTATTTTTCAGGATGCAGCGAGAGAGCTGGGGCCCATCCAACCCTACCAACCAACTGTAGGCCGATAGCTGAGATTCTGGCAAAAGAGGAGCCACCATAGTCATACCGTGGAGGATCCGTATGGAACCCCACATAGAATGTCGGGATGAACAAGGGACCCACAGCCACAGCCATTAAATCAACACAGGATAAGCCAGTGAGACAGAAACCAATGATTTTTGACACAAAGACCCCTAAGCTCACAACCTTAAAGCAGCCTTAATACTCATCCACCACGACTCAGGGAACTATGCGGAAGAGGGGGTGGAAAGATTGTGAGAGCCATGGTGGGGGAGATTATCCAGAGGCGTGGCCCTCCTCTGTCACAAGGACTGATCCAGAAGACCCATGGAGGAGGTTATCCAGCAGACTGGGGAGGGGAGGGCAGCGGGGAATTGGGGATAACAACTCATTGTTTGCCCACTAAATATTGTAACTCATTATGGACAATAAAAATAAGTAAATAAAATAATTTAAATAAAAAATTTTAAAGAAAAGTAAATGGACTTGGAGTAGATCATTCTTAGAGACCTCACACAAGAACAGAGAGTCAAGCCCAGCGTATTCTCCCTCATATGCGGTTCTAACCACATTAAGCCTGACTAGCAAGAAAATCTATCAGGTGAATTGAGAGACTGACAAAAGGGATGGAAGGAATTGGGGGGGGAGAGGGAGAGGGACTTACACACCAATCTAAACCAATAATGAATGATACCATAAAATTCTTATTTTCATGCAATAAGTTCTCCAGGAAGCCATAGGCATCATCAGGTAAGAGAGGCTCTGAATAGGGCAGGAGGTAGACTAACCCCAAGACAAATTGCTCTGTAACTCCCTGTCCCAGTCATTGGTTACTTCCCACACTGAGCTGTTGATTGAAGAGACACATAAGGTGCCTAAAATAAGACAGGCTTATATCAAAGCTCTTGAATACCCACCCCAGGCAAAAGGTAAGACCCTACTGCTGATGATACCACAGACTGTCTTCACACAACATGGAGAGATCTATGGAGACCCCACTTAAACCAGAATGGTAACCAGTCCCCAGATGGTAGCATGTGTAGTGCTGGAAGGTGTTACATGAGCTGTCAGGGGACATTGACCAAAGATATTCTGAAAACACAGAGGTCACCGATATACAACACTGAATGATGCTATGAGAACGCTGAAGACATCACTATATGGTAGATGTGCTCATCCATGCAACAGTAGCCCTAAACCTAGTTGGGTAATCAATGACTTGCTAATTAGCTAAGAGATCCATTCAATGGCAGGTAATCCTTAACAAGAACTGGGATCCATGGTAAACCCATATGCAGAACAAGAAACTGGGTTCCAAGGAGAAACCCCCAGTAACCAGAGATCTGCCGAGAGGCTACAATCATTAGAATCTCGCCAAGTTAACAATGTTTGTCTCATTTAACCTATACTGACCTCACTCTCTGTTGGAGATTCTGTTTGTATGTTTCAGAAGGCAGCAAGAACCATAGGCACCCCAACCCCACCAACAGGACCTGAGATGCCTGTCACCCAGGCAGGAAATGAATCACTCCTAACTTATGATACAGAGCCCAAACAAAACCTTCGAGGAAGTGGAGAGATGGGTAAGAGATCTATCTCACAGCAAGTCAGATAACTTGGGAAAGGATAATGGAGACAGACACTGAGGATACCCAACACAATCCAAAGGAGAAATCCAGAGACTCTTAAGACCTCAACAGTAAAGCAGACCTAAAACTCACTCACCATGACTCAGGGATATGAGCAGAAGAGGGGGCAGAAAGATTGTAAGAGCCATGGTGGGGGAGAGAGAGAACAAATTTCTGGCTGCTATCTTTATAATCCATAACCCCCTATCCCATGGACTGGCCCAGCAAGCCCACTGAGGAGGGGGACAGGGAGGAGGGAATGAGAGTACCTGCTCATGTAATGTATCTAATTACTGACAATAAATACAAAAAAAAAAAAAAAAGAAAAGTTAGAAAAAAAAAAAAGAAAAATGCCCTAGTGAGGATTATTTCTGTGGTATCCCTAAAATTATGTAAATATGTAGCAAGAATAGATCTGTAAGTTAAAGCAGTCAGGTCTGTTGGCACAAACTTGTCATGGTAGCTACTTGGGAGGCTGAGGCAGGAGGATCATGAGTTCAAGGCCATCCTAGTCAACTCAGTAAGACCCTGTCTCAAAGTAAAACATAAAAAGAGGTCTAAGGATATAGTGCATTGCTTGCCTTTCATCACAGTTTCCTGAGTTCAATCTCCATTGGGGGTTCAGATGGGCACATCTATGTCCTATTCAAATTCCTATGCAGAAGCTCTTGTTCGGGAACAGTGTCTCTGGGGGATGTAATTTGGGTTAGATGAGGTCATAGGGACTTGACAGTGGTCTGAAGGGACTTGTGTCCTTGTGAGAAGAGGAAGAGAAGAGGCCACGTGAGGACACAGCTGAAAAGGCTGGTCACCACCTGGAAGCCAGGAAGAGAGATCTTATCAGAAGCCAGGCCTGACACTTTCATTTTGGACTTCTGCACTCAGAATTTTGAGCAAAGAAATCTTGTTTGTTTAAGATCCTAGTGGGCAGTGCTTATTTTTACGCCAGTTTTAGCAGATGTGGAAAGTTTTGGACCAGAAATTTAGTATTTGTTAATAAATGAGGAAAAACAGGTTCAGGAGGTAGAGAATGCTGCACCTGGCTAAAGGAAGTATAAACCCAGAAAGATGATGTGTTTCCAAATTGCTTTATGTCTTCCCAGAGAACATGTTTATAATATTGTAGTAAGATACTGAAAAAAAAAAAACAACACTTTAGGCGTAAAAGACATACCTGTCATTGGCTAATTTGGGGCAGGATGTGGTGGGGGAGAAGAGCTGGGTGTTGGGTGGCTAGATCTGTATGTTTTATTCATTTCTGCAGCTTTACCATTCCAAATAACCCAAGCCAGCTGGCTGGCCTTTCCTTTTAAATGACAGCTTCTCCTACAGGGTTTCATATCCACACACCTCTTTGTCGGTATTTATAGAAAATCCCAGGCAAGCTATCTCAGGCTGGGTATCAACAGAACCTTTCTGCTCCTACCAGAGGGCTTTTGACTGGCCACAGAGTAGGTTTGGGATACCTGATTCAATTCAGAGCTGTGCAAATGTGGTCATTTCAGAGTCCTTCGCTGGCAAATAGAAGCACAATGGGGAATGGAGGAGAAACTGACATCTGCTCAGCACTTGCGCTGTGCGGGGATATAGCCAAGGGCTTCACATCTGAGGGTATTGATTCTCAACCCTCATTTTCAGGTAAGAATTGGGAGTACAGAAGGGACTGAGATGACTCACCAGTACTCAGGTCACACTCCAAAGTGGTGCTGTAAACATTGACTAAACAGGGCTATGAGCTACTAAAGCCCTCTCTCCCCATCAATTGCTTCACTAGATCACCAACCATTTGTTTATTTGAGGTTAGTTCCCACATATAACCAGCCCTGTGTTAACCTGTTATTACATAGATGCCTATGGCTTTGAAATTCAAGCTAGTCATTTCAAAGACTTACAATGTATTCACAGATAAGTTCTCCATATTTTTTTAATTGTGATCTCGGGTCTTACACATGCAGGAGCCAGCAAGGAGCCAGCACACACTCTCATCTGGCCTGAAGTCACTGCATAAAAACCATCCTGACTTCTTGTCAAGTGAGCCTTAGAACACATTAGACTGTCAGTGGACAGTCCTGAGCTCACGGGAAACAAGTCAGGCAGACACATTAATGAGGTCGTCAGAGGGAGAGCTTTTGACAACACCCACTAAAGTGATACTAAAATAACCCACTAAGGATTTAGAAAAGCAAAATTAGTAGCTTTTATTATTTTCAACCCTGAAACCATCCCTTCCTCTTCCTCTGCTCTTCTTTTCCTTCTATAATTTCCTTAATTTCTAATTGCACTAGAATTACTTAAGATAGTATCTATTTGAGAAGGCAAAATTAGGGTCTTAGAAATCAGAACTTTAGGTTCTTCTTTTTAAAAAAGAAAATTCATAAATGAGATGACACAATGTAACTGAAAAGCTTTTCATTAAGATAGGAAGCTGATGATGGTAAATGTTATCCATATACAGGTTATTATCCATATGCTTTCCTACCTGGGATCAAACTAGTAGGTTATCTCACTGGTAAGGCAAGTTTTTATGAGCACTAAAGAACCACCATGGGAGAAAATCATGATTATTGGGATTCAGCAATGCTGTAGAGTTATAAAGGCAAGGTTTTCAAATATTGGAGTCTTAGAAGAAATTGATGGTGGGGTAGCTGTCACTGTTCATTTTCTTATCCGAACTGTTCACCCTAGCAGAGTTTCTGTGTTAGCAAGATGTTCCAGGAGATCAAGGTTGCAAGACGTGGCATGCATCCCCTCTACCATCTCCCCTCATAGACATACACAAGTGATGGACACATACATTTGGGAGGTCCTCAAAAGAGCGCTACAAATACCTGTCCAAGGTCAGAGCTGGGGTTTCCCTCTCTGCTTCAGACAGTACTTTTGCTTATTTCAGAAGCCCATAGACTCCCCAGAGTCTATTGATTAAGTGCATTTGCAATATTCTAACCCTTCCAATGTAATGGAGAATAGGACTTATACATTGGGGAATAATACTTCATATTTTAAGGTCTATCATTAAGGAGTATTAACTCAAATACATAAATCAAATTTAAGTAGCTTAAAAAACAAATGATCACATTAGAGTAAAACAATATTAAAAATATGTCTCTGATATTAAGAGTTTTATATGATTAGTCTATAATATTACATGTCAGACACCATATCTTAATGTGTCTAATATTGTGATGAAGTATTTGGGTACGCACCCTCTAACAGAGCCCCCAGTGATCCTTACCTTCTGGTCTACAAGCATGTGCAGTTGCCTCCTTCACTGTGCTATGGTAGTCTGTGTGACCATTGGCATGTGGCAGAAATGATGGCATTATCACTCCTGAGACTGGTTATGCAAGACACTGCAGCTTCTGTCTGTGTGTATCCCATCCCTTACTCTGGGAAAAGGCAGTTGCATTTTGTCAATAGCCCTGTGTGTTTGTGATATGGTAAAGAATTGAAGCCTCTTGCCAATAGCCTCATGCTTGGGGTTGGAACAAGTATTCTAGAAGCCCACTAATCTATATTTCAATACCTAGCACTGTTAAAAATACGCTTAACCATTCCATGAAAATAAACAGAGAAAAAGAAAGAGGGAAAAAGAGAAGAGAGGAGAAAAGAGAAAGAGAGAGACCTCAAATAATTAAATGACACTACTCCTGAATTGCTGGTGCTCTGAAACCAAATGAAAAAATAAATACATATTATTTTAAGCTGCAAAATTTGGAGAAAATTTATGATGGAAAATAGAGTATATGGAATCATTAATCAAGTGAACTTGAGTCTTTCAATACAAAAATAAACAATTTGCAGATATATGTAATTTCTAAAACAAAATTCAGTTTTACTAATAAAATTGACTCTCATAATAATGTTGTTATATTGTACAACATATAAAATCATATCAATATTTAAAATGGAGTCATACCAATAGACTTCTCTAAATCTGTAAAAGTATACAACTTCAAAGGGAAGGTAAGAAGTTGGACTCTGAGAAGTCAAACTGGAATTGAGCTGGAAGCCTTCTCCCTGCTGGTTAGTTGGCTTAGTGGAAAGTGCTGTGCAGGCTGCAGGGGGAAAAAGTCATCAAGAGTCTTAACCAGCCTTGGACCCTGTGAGCTATCTCTCGGGCAAGATATGACCACATGTGCAATAGTGGCATGAGTGCTATGGTGGTAACCAACTGTTCTCTCATTGGTCTGAGGCCTGCACTACGGATGAAATTCATGACTGGTACTGAAAACCTAGAAAAGCCTATAGACGCAAAGGTCATAGGTCCTTTGGGATTGGGGAAAGTTACTACTGTTATTGGCTAAATGGATATGCTGGCCCCTGTAAATAATTTTACCCTCTAAAAAGTTGTATTCATTCCCATAGATTAGTGCTGCTCTCACCTTTGGTCAGAAAAGCTGCTTTTTTTTTTTTTGCAGTTCATGGTGATTACCATGGAGAATCCGTGACTGTGGTGCACTGGGCAATAAATAAGACATCTGGGGCTGGAGAGGTTGCTTAGCAGTTAAAGGCACTTGCTTACAAAGCCTGATGGCCCACGTTTGATTCTCCAGTGCCTATGTAAAGCTGGATGCACAATGGCACATGCATCTGGAGTTCATTTGCAGTGGCAAAAGGCCCTGCTGTGCCAATTCTTCCTCTCTTTCTTTATATGTAAATAAAATATTCTTTTAAAAGATAACTGTATGAAAGCTCAGAGAACATGAAAATGAATGTAATTGACAGAGGAGGAGCAGACACCCTGGAATGTTGTCTTCTGGACATGAAGGGGCCATTACATGTGTGGCCTCACAGAGGCTATTATTACCTGTACAATGTTGGAACCAGCAACATTACATCATGGATGATGGAGCAAGGCAAAAAAAAAAAAGACACCAAAATAGAAGAGGGATTAGTTGGAAAGAAGAAGGGGTTCAGGGGTTCGGTGGAAAGATGGGAGAAATGCGGGGAGGAGACAAAAAAGGCATGGGAAGGAAATGTGATCAAAATATGCTGTATGGAAAAATGGTCAGTTAATCAGATTATTACATTATAGCAAACCACAAGATAATGGACATTTTGTCACTAAGGATGTTGTAACAGTTTTCAATGAGAAAATAAGAAAAATTTTCCCAGAATGCAATGATATACCTTATACAAATATATTTGTATAAATTTACATATGTATTTATGGGAGTGGGGACTCATACACACATACATGCATGCACACGGGCACACATGCTCGCTGGTTCTATGAAATCTAGCCTTGGGGATGCCAGTGCTGATTGTGCTTGTTTACTCCAGGTACGATGTTCTGTTTTCTCAGGTCAGACCTCCAGGAGATGACAAGGTATTAATAGAGGTGCAGTGGACATGTGGATGGACAGAAATACTCCACAAGAACTGTGTGCCCGGGCACTAAGATAGCACTGACAGTCTCCCCTTGCCTGAGGCTTGGCTTCCATCATACCTCGCAGTTCCATTTCTGGGAAGATAGTGACAGATGCCAATTTCTGACAAGAAATCATATGTACACAGACCCTCATCTTCCCTTGGGAGTGCTGTTGGAGGGTGATTCCTTTTTCTCAAAGTAGAAGTTATTTCCAGCCTCCAAAACATCATCTACTTATCAATGAAGCACTCCTCCCTCAAAAAGTTAACATGAGCTGTCCAGGATCAAAATTTTGGCCAGAGTAGTGGAAGAATAAAAATTAAATCAAATAACTAAATAGTTTAAAGAAAGGCATCAGTAGATATTTGCTTATGCAGACTTTATTTGGCACCAACCCTAAATGAATGTGGCTAAAAGGCATGAGGAAATCCCCACCACAATGTTAGCATGAAGGGAGGGATTAAAGAGCCGAGGCTTTGCCTAAAGTTCCTCCTGGATAATAACTTATAAATGTGAAGATGAAAGCCCGCAGACGTCAAGCAGCAATTCTGTGGAGATATCAGCATTTGAATGCAGGCTTCTCTAAGTCCAAGGACCACACTCTTTCCTCCTATCAGATGGCCTTTCTGGAATCAAATCCATCTGTACCAGGGCTACTACTTGACTCACATAAGAACCCTGTAGTTCTTCAAATTAGCCTGGCTATCTGGTCATAGTGTCCTCTTCAACCTCCTGAGGTTGTTTGTGTAGAGAAACAGAACCAGAACTGGATGAGAGGAGGAACAGACACTTCTAGAAGGGTGAGAGATGGCAGCCGGGTCCTTATCCCAGCAGACAGCTCAATAAATCCCGCAGAGCTCACTGTATTATGCATAACACATAACCATTTTCTTCACTCCCTACAAGAAGGCAGGGATATAACACATATGGAATATAGCACATCGAGAAGAGCTAAACTAAAATGTCTTGTGGCTTGAGCGGGGTTAAGCTCTAAGGAAAACCTAATCATGACAAGCACCCTGCTCTTATACCAGGCAGGGTGAGGGAGGAACTGGAATAGTGTTAGATTTTCTTTGATTCTTTGACCTTTCTGGTCGCCAGATGATCACTACCTGTTCTTAGAACTAAGTTTCTAATTTTATTATTTTTAAGCAGATAAAGCTCTACCTAAATCAAGATCTGTTTAAAATGTCTTTCTTGTCACATGTCACCAGATGACCTTAAAATAAGGAGGGGGAGGTGATGGAGCCTGAGTATGTGTGGGCCAGACAACTGGGGATCTGGATCTGGGCTCTGCAGTTGTACTGCGGATGACCTTGCCTCTTTATAGTCTCTTCAACTGCCATGGTGAGACACTGATACCCACCATTGCCCTTTGGAAAATGAATCTGTCTCATCTGTTTTTTTTTTTTTTTCTTTCCTCCTACATCAAGATTAAAGTCAAGGAAAAGGACTGATGAGGTTCCAGAACATTCCTATGCTTTCTGCGTAGAGCAAAGGAGCCTGGGGAAATGTTACCTCTCTTTCTGCTCCTCCACAGACAGCTGGGAATCCTATCTCAGGGCAGCCAGAGCTTGCTGACTTCTGAGTTTTGGAGGCTTTACCAGCCTGCAAGGGTTAATGGCTTATTCAGCTAGGTAGCAGGCAGTCAGATAAACTGATTCTGGCTATCTTTTGTCCCCCTTCCCTTTGTTGTGGGCAACCACGCCCTCTACAGAGGACAATAGTTAGCCTCTGGCATTCAGTGTTGGGGTTGAATGTACTGACAAACAGCTAAGCTTAGGTAAAAACTTCCTGCAAGGTACAGACTGATGAAAATGCCCCAACACCTTCAAATGCAGAATCCCAGTTAATAATGAATGCCAACTTTCCTTTTTTTGGATTATACATTTCATGTTTTTTTTTTTCTTTTTCCAGAAGCATGTGCCACTTTGTGCATCCAGTTTTACCTGGGTACTGGGGACTGGAACCTCAGTTGTTGGGCTTTGCAGGCAAGCACCTTAACCACTTATCCATCTTTCCAGCTCTGGATTATACATTTCTTTAGGGCACTTTCTGAGAAGATGGGTATAGCTTAGGCCAAGAAGCAGCTCACCATACTAAAATCAATATATCTACTTTTCACATTGTGAGGAGGACTATGTGGCATAATGTTTGGAAAAATACACTTAGTATATTCCTGGTCATTGGCTAATGCCTAGGTAGATGGTTTTCAGATTTTAATACCATCCCTACAATGCAGTGAATAAAGTCTTTCAGGATCTAAACATGATTAATCCCACATGCCAGAGAGTATGTGATTTTCTAGAAGGAGTCAACAGTGGATTCCTACGTGCTATCTGCACATAGAATTCCTGGGTCCTCTACTTAAAAGTTCTTTCTCCTTCATGTGTATAAACTCTACCTTTGTTTTATTAATCACTAGAGACTACCAAAAATGTACCCCAAAACCATTTTATCCTTAGCTATTTCTTATATCTTTATGAAGTTTTTGAATTTTCAATCTTAATGGTGATGATGTCTCAGGTTTTTCTGTTTTAGTTCAATATGATGATCTTTCTGTATTGTAAAATAGTAATCAATAATATTGATTATCTACTGTGTAGTATATATGATATGCTCTTGACATTTAGTAACGTACTATAAAGTTAGTAACACTCCTCTTAACTCTTGGTGAGAATAGTGAAGTTAATAGAGATGTAGGACCCTGTGTGTGGTAGTTTAAATGAAATATCCCCCATAGGCTTATGTGTTTTGAATACTTGATCCTCAGCTGATGTCATTTTGGGAAAATTGTAGGACCTTTGGGAGGTGGAATATTGCTGGAGGAGGTGTGTCAATGGGGGTGGGCTTTGGGGTAATCTAGCCTGGATCTAAGCCCAAGTAGTTAGACCACTTCTTTCCTCCTGCTGTGGAGATGCGATGCGGTCTGTCTTTCTGCTTATGCCATACTTTTCCCCGCCATGGTGAAGCTTCCCTTCAGGACTTCAAGCTGAAATAAACCCTTTCCTTCCATAAGCTGCTTCTGGTTGGGTGATTTGTCCCAGTAATGAGAAGGCAACTGTTACAGTGTGTAAAGTCGGGGCACCGAATAGTGAAAAATCTGGATAAGGCTTTGGAAAGTCTTTGCACATTTGAAAGGACATCCCCCTTCCTCCTCCAATACATATCAATCAACATTTACTAAAAGGACATACAAGGAAGTTTCTTGGGATCTCAGTCCAGAGTCTGTCTGTTGGGCTTCCCGTTGGAGTTCTCACTACCCCTGTTCTGATATGAAAGGAATTAATCAGACATAGTGGAAATATATCAGACTGCATTATCCAGGGCAAAACTAATTAGTCCAGTGGCAAGAGAGCGTATTCCTATTTAGCTTTTTCTGGACTCTGTGAGTGACAGTCCAGTCTGATAGAAAAGATTTGATTCTAGCTTTGGTTCTAGCTCTGGCTCAGTAGCCTTTTTTGGCAATGACTCAAGGTTCTTATTTTTCATCTTTCTTGCCATCTACATATTAAGGAAATGACAAAGTGGTCTACACATCTTAAATGGTTGTTGTGATTCCACTGGGAGTGGGTTTGTTCACATACTATTCTATTGATCTATCACACTGTTTCATTCTCTTTTTCATGGTGTGCTGGTTTGAATCAGATGACCCCTATAAATTCACATGTCCTGAATGCTTGGTTCCTGGCTGGTGGCAATTTGGGAAGTGGAGCCTTGCTGGAGGAGGTGTGTAGCAGGGGACAGGGTTTGGAGTCTTACAGCCAGCTCCCCCTTGCCAGAGTTCAGCTCACTCTCTAGCTGCTACTTTCCACCTACTGTTACAAGACTGTGCTGTCAGCCTCTGCTCAGACCATGATTTCCCTTGCCATCATGCAGCTTCCCTGGAGACTGTAAGCAAAAATAAACACTTTCCTTCCTTCCATTTGCTGCTCTTGGTCAGGTGTTTGTCCAAGCAACACAAAGGTAACTACAACACACAGTTACATGAAAACCATGATATTAGGGAAGCAGTCTATATACCTCACTACTAAACTTCAGGAACACTGCCAAGCAAACAGAAATATCAAAAATTGTTTACAGAGTCAATATACATTTTAAAGCATTTAAAGTGATGATTACTATTAGTATTCTTCAAGACATAAAAAAAAAAAAGACTTGCTATTTGTAGTTGTTTGAACGTTAAGATGTCCCTAATAGGCTATTGTGGTAGAACACTTGGTACCAGCTGTTTGGGAATGTGGTGGATGAACCTTTAGGAGGTGGAGCCTTGCTAGAGGTGGGTCTTTTGGTGTTACGAGCCTCCCTCACTTGCTGTTTCCTCTCTATTTCCTCCTTGCTGATACGAAAATATGACTGCTTTCCCTGACGTACATGCTTTCCCCACTATGATGAATTCTATCCTCTGTAACTGTAAACGGAAAAAAAAACCCTTCCTTTTCCTAAATTGCTTCTGATCATGTATTTTGTACCAGCAACCAGGAAATAATACACCATTAGACCATAACATTTTATAGGTATTAATAATATTATCCAGCAGGTAAATTCAGGTAGTTAATATTCAAATTCAAATTGTGAGGCTGTTCCTTTTTTTTTTTAATGTTTCTGGTGAAACTGTTTTTCCACGTTCCCCCCCCCCCCAAGTGGCATCTGGTATTAGCATTTAAATCACATGAAATGAAAATGGTGAGGCATCATTTTTTGTTTCTAATTTTTGTAACCTCCGAGAGGCTTTCTTGGTTTTGCTGATTATTCTGCAACTTCCAGGTTCTCTCCAGATGTGAGGAAAATTGCTTACTTGGTTGGGATGCTTGCACTTACTTGATAAAGTACTTGATTCCGTCTGCTGTGTAAGCTTCTTCCCACCCGTAAGGTAAACCTAGAGTGAAAGGAAACCAAAAATACTTTAGTAAGATGATGAAGATAACTTGATTTCCTGGACGCAACTTGACAATTACTGAAGTGAATTTCTTGAACAAAATAATTTTCTACACAGAGGAATTAAGACAATTCAGATGAACTCCAGTACTCAGCATCTCTATGACACAATAAATAAGTCTCAAATAGTTAACAATCTGCTTTAGTTGCAATAACTGGATTATGACTTGTCATTTACATGTGGTGAACATTTTTGTCAGCAGGACTCAAGCAAATTTTTTTGTGTGTACAGGAGATTATTATTATTTTTTTGCCTGGAGGCAGAAGGATGGACAAGATGGCCTCTGTCTGTCTATTCTAGCTCAAAGTTTCTTTAATTGGCTCCCTTTGCATTCTTTCACTCAGCTCCACAGGGAATCACAGAGGAGTGCCAGATCAGCAGGGGTTTTTGAAAGTCGATTTTGGACAAGACAAAATTTCATATTAAGTTTGAAAGTTAAGCAAAGTGATTTACAATGGATTGTGGCATTTTACTTCGTTAATTAAGAATTTTGTGCACTAAATGTAAGCGGCCAAACAATTTGCTAAACTTAGCTTCCATTTCTGGAATGGGATTGAGAATAGTTAGCTAAAAACAGATATGGAATGAAGCAGACAATATGGGGCCACAGGCTGTAGATGTGTATTTTTGCTCTCTACCCATGCCGAAGCAGCCACATAGTCTCTTATTTGTTTATTTACTGGGGACTGAACCTTGGGATTTATGACTAGACAAGTATTCTAACACTAAGTTACATTCTTGGTCTTGGTTTTGTCCTGTTTTACCACTTAATTTGAGATAAATTGCCTGTATTGGCCTTGACCTCACCCTATAACCCTGGGCTGGCCATTTGATCCTCCTGCCTCTGCAGCCTTAGTAGCTGGCATTACAGGTCTGCAACACCAGGCACCAGTGACACAATCTCTTATAACACAGTTGTGGGTGGTATATATTTAGAATGCAATGGTCTCCACTCCTTCCACTCCATCCCAGAGAACAGCTGAGGACTTTAACTGACCTTGTTAGATCAACCAACAATTTTAAAATCTAAAAACATTACAATTATAATTATTATTATTATATTATTATTATTTGGTTTATCAAGGTAGGGCCTTGCTCTAACCTAGGCTGACCTAGAATTTACTATGTAGTCCCAGGCTTGCCTTCAACTCAGGGTCAACCTATGAGTGCTGCAAATAAAGGCATGTACCACCACACTCAGCATTATTATTATTATTATTATTATTATTATTATTATTATTTTAGAATACAGATAATTGGGTTTTGGTAAGTCTCAGAGACCCATTTCCCTCTCCTCTCTCCTCCCAAAAGGTTATACTCTAACTAGGCCAAAGGCTCTGGAACTGTCTTCTGTTATGGTAATTAAGATTTCAAAGAGGGTTGTCTGTCTCTTTTTGCTCAGCCTATTTTTGTGTTCAGAGATTCCTTCTTCCTTCTGAGGCAGGGTGATTGGGCCATGAAAGTAAAAAGCAGGAACACCTTTGGGCCTATCCTTATATTCTCCACTCTGGCTTTTCTTTATGTCTTGCCTAAAGGCGTCCCCTAGAACAGTTTATCCATGAACAACCTGACTTCTTCCCTGGGAGGGAGGACCCTGAAAGAACCCAAACAACAGCAGCTTGTGGAGGAATGGGTTTATTTGCTTACAGACTCAAGGGGAGACTCCATCCTGGCAGGGAAAATGATGGCATGAGCAGAGGGGTTGACTCACCTTTGCCAGAGCACTGCAAACAGTGGCAGGAAGTTGTGCCAAACACTAGCAAGGGGGAAGCTGGCTTATAACCCCCATAAGCCTGCCCCCAACAACACAGCTCTAGCAAAGTTCTAATACCCAAACTGCTATTAGCTGAAGATCGATCAATCAGAACACATTCATTTGTTTGTGGGGGACACCTGGACCAAACCATGATAGTCCGTTCCTGGCCCCCACAAACTAATAATCATACATGATGTAAATACAATGTGTTCAGCTCAACTCTTAAGTCCCCAGCTTTCAAATGAGCCATAATACAAAAAACAAAACAAAACAAAACAAAAAAAAAACCCATAATGGCATAGAACATTCACACTGCAAAACATGAGGCATGGCAAAAACAGATTGAACCAATATAAGATTTTAAACAAGCAGGGCAGCATCAATCTCTAACTCCAAGTTCAATAATTCTAATCAGTCTCTTAGAGATTTGAATCTGCCCCTCCAGCTCGGCTACTCATTCCAGGAAAACTTCCAGTGCTGGCAGCTCTCTTTGGCCTCCACCCATAGTCCTGGAATTCATTGGGTCTCCATTGCAACTCACAGTTCATCCTCATGGCTCCTTTGGGCTTCCATGCAGGCAATCTAACACACCTGTTTCACACTGCTGATGGCCATTTTTCCAAAACAAAAGTGTGTTGCAAATCCAATGACCCTCTCTTCCTGCATTTGTTCTACTCCACAGAACAAGGTGGGCTACCAACTTGTTAATCCGGGGGGAGGGGGAGCAGGAAACAAAGCATTCAAGCCCCTTACTTCAAAGAATCCACATTCATCCTGCTGTTCCAATGCAGATCACCTGGCCCAATCTCAATTGTTGTAATTTCTCAAACAATTGCAGGTGAACAGGCAGCAGTTTTGGCCCAAAGATTTCTTTTCTTTCTGTGCCATCTCCATCTGCTCATACCACCCCATCTTTAGGTAAAACAACTCTGCACAGGTTCCCAGGACACAGGCAAGCAGAACAAAGCAAGCCTCTCATGTAAACTGCCTCTGGCACTGTCCTGACAAAGTTCTTTCTCACCCTTGTAAGCCAAACCTCACAGACCATAGTTCTCACTACATTCAGGTCTTTCAACTCTGACAGAATGGTCCATTAAGCTGTACTTACAGCACTGCAAGGCGTCTCTTAGGATGAGATTTCAAATGCTTCCATATTCCTCCTGCAGATAAGTTCCAAAAGGTCAAGCCACAAGACCAGGGTTCCAGCAACAACAGACCCCACTCCTGGTACCAAATCTGTTTTAGTCAACTTTCTATTTGCTGTGCAGAAAGAAGCCAAACAAAAGTGGCTTGTGGAAGAAAGGGTTTATTTTGCTTATGGACTGAAGGGGAGACTCCATCATGGCAGGGAAAATGATGGCATGAGCAGAGAAATAGACATCACCTCTGCCACAGCACTGCAAACAATGGCTGGAACTTGCGCTAAACACTGGCAAGGGGGAAGCTGGCTTATAACCCCCATAAGTCCGCCCCCAACAACACACCTCTAGCCAGGTTCTAATACCCAAATTGCCATCAGCTGAGGATCGATCATTCAGAACACATTCATTTGTTTGTGAGGGATACCTGGATCAAACCATGACAGTCCCCTTTCTTAGAATTTAAATCTGATCCTGATATTGTGGTTGTTTAAACTCTGCTTTTGGCCCAGACCTATAAGCTATCTCTGAGGCTTACCTGAGCCTGAAGGAGGTAGAGCCCACCATAATGAGGCTATAAATAGACTCTTACCAGGGAGGGGCAAGGTCTTTCTCCTGAACCTCCAGGCCCAGGTAAGTCTCCCTTCCTTGCTGGGCTGAGATGAGAAGAGAACCCCCCTGGCCTCTACTCCGACATGGCTTCTATACCTCCTTGTACTTTCTTCTCTTTCCCTTCTGTTGCAGTCACCTTTCTAGTTGCTGCGCAGAAAGAACCCAAGCAAAAGCAGCTTGTGGAGGAATGGGTTTATTTGGCTTATGGACTCGAGGGGAGACTCCATTCTGGCAGGGAAAATGATGGCATGAGTAGAGGGCTGGACATCACCTCTGCCACAGTACTGCAAGCAGCGGCAGGAAGGTGTGCCAAATACTGGCAAGGGGAAGCTGGCTTATAACCCCATAAGCCCGCCCCCAACAGCACAGCTTCATCGAGGTTGTAAAACCCAAATTGCCATCAGCTGAGGATCGATCTATCAGAACACATGCATTTGTTTGTGGGGGACACCTGGATCAAACCATGACACCTTCTAAATCTCTTTCCACGTTTCTTCAGGTCCATTGCATGGGCTCTCAGATCATGCAGGTGTATCTATTGCTCAAGATATATGATAATTTAATAATTATCCATCTCAGTAATGTTTTATCCAATTCTTTGGTTAAAAGCAAACATGAACTCAGGGTTTTGAGGTTCAAGGACTCTTTCCTGAACCTCATCAACACCTGTAACATTTCCAACTGTTTTATTTGTTCTGGGTTTGGTCTTCTTTTGTCCTCTTCCCTCTTGCTCAGAACCTCACCAATCTCTTGCTGGCAAAGGTTT
>PVHP010017587.1:0-34265 GCA_004024765.1 Zapus hudsonius | reverse complement strand
GGGCCAGGAAGACCGGGATGAGTACTAAGATATACAGGATCCCTTGCCAAAAGGACTAATACAGACAGCCCACGGAGGAGGATATACAACTGATCAGGGATGGGGAGGGGGGGAATTGGGGAATTCGGGATAACAACGCATGGTTTGCCCACTAAATAATGTAACTCATTATGGACAATAAATATATATTTAAAAAAAACAAGACAGAATTCTGTCAAAGCCCTTGAATGCCCTCCCCAGGCCTGAGGCAAAACCCTGTTGCTGAAGAAACCACAGAATGCCATCAATCAGCATCGAGAGACCCTTCAAGGTCCGGAATAGTAACCAGCCCCCAGGTGGTAATTAGTGTATTGCTGGAAGGCACTGCACAAGCTGCCAGGGGAAGCTGATCAACGACAGCTGGATTAAACAGAGACCAACTGGCATTAAACACAGTCTGTGGCCATGAGTAGGGTGACCATACCTCCTACTGGGAGAGAACAGCAAACCAAGAAAGGAGCACTCGTGCAATGGAGGAGCCTGGGCCTGGGGGAGACAATCAACAGCTTTTAAATTTGCCCACATATTCCACTTAGGGAGGGGGAGCCCTTGACTGGAACTGGGGATTCAGGGTGATAGACACTAGATCCTGTACTCTTGGGCTCACAAGAAAATATGCACTATGGGAGTGATTGACGGAAAAGTTACTAAAAATAGAATCTTGGTAATCCAGAATTATGTATATTTGTTAACCTAGACTGATCTCACTCTCTGATGAAGAATGTGTTTGTAGTTTCCAAGTACTACTTTTAACTAGTAATTTCACTCTGAAGAAATAAGCTCTAGCACCCACAAGAAGCTTATGCACAGATGTTTCTGGTCTCATTATTTGTAATACAAAAAAATTATGAACAAAATTAATACTGCACAATAGTTAAGTAAATTTAGGTTTGCTGTCAAAGTAGAATATTATTTCACTGTTTTTATGTGTACAAAGGTTTTGCAATAACTTCATGTGATGTTTATTTTTTACTGCTTGTGATGAAACATATAAAATTATGTAGGCTGCATGAACTCAAGTATGCCAAAGGAATATATAGAAGAAAAGTATGATAGCCTAAGAAGATAACCAGAGCCATGATATTGATCACCACAGTGACAACGGGCACTTACTGAGTGTTAACTCTGCACAAGCACTTCCTGTTTCACTCACAATCATTCCCTCAATTTTCACAACAATGTTGTCGGGTTATTCTGAGCCATATTTTTCTTCTACTCATGGTTAATTGTTTATTTTCATCTGCTCACACCAGGGTTATTTTTATATTATTTTTTGAGTTTTTGTTAAGTATAACTAACTTGTGTTTTTTTATTTTGAGATATTTTTTATTTAAATAATTCATAATATTGTTAAAATGGTGAACAGAAATCACATGATCATCTCTATAGTTGCAGAAAAGTCATTTGACAATGTTCAAATATCTTCATGATAAATGTTCTGGAGGAATTAGGAATGGATGGAGCACACCGTAAAATAATAAAGGTTATTATATACAAAGGCTATAGCCAACATTATTCTGAATGAGGAAAACTGAACACATTTTCTGTAAAATCTGGAACAGGAAAATGGAGCCCATTGTCTCCACTCTTATTCAACAAAGTTCTCAAAATATTAGCCAAAACAAACAAGAGAGGACATAAAAGGAATAAAAATCAGGAAAAATGACTGTGGTTATAGGTCCCTTGTTCATCATTCATTGTCTGCTGAGTTTCCTATGGATCCTCCCTGATATGACTGTGGTGGCTCCTCTCTTGTCAGGATCTCATCCATCGGCCTACAGTTGGTTGGTAGGGTTAGATGGGCCACAGCTCTCTCGTTGTATCCTGAAAAACACAAACACATTTGGCTTACACTGAGTTGGTTGAATGGCTGTGGGTATGGGTCCCTTGTTCATCCCGTCCTTCTCTGCAGGGTTCCATATGGATCCTCCACAATATGACTGTGGTGGCTCAACTCTTTCCATGGTCTCATCTTTTGGCCTGCTGTCGGGTGGTAGGGTTATATGGGCCACAGCTCACTCACTATATCCTGAAAAATACAAATACAATCTCCATTGGAGAGTTAGAACAGTATAGGTTAACAAATATAGACCATTCTGGATTGCCTAGTTTCTATTTTTAGTAGCCTCCCTGTCAGACATTCCACAAGGACTAATACAGACAGCCCACGAAGGAGGATATACAACTGATCAGGGATGGGGAGGGGGGGAATTGGTGAAGTCGGGATAACAACGCATGGTTTGCCCACTAAATAATGTAACTCATTATGGACAATAAATATTTTTTAAAAATCAGGAAAAAAAGAAATGAGGTAATCCCTATTTGCATATGACATAATCCTACTTTTAAGTGACCCTGTAGACTCTACCCAAAAAAATCTTAGATTTAAAAAACACTTTTAGCAAAGTTGCAGGATACAAAATCAATATACAAAAATCATAATTCCAACTTTGAAGTTGCTAAGAAAACTCAGGAAGAATATTCTCCTCACAGTAAAATATTAGCCACATTTTTAAGATGGGGAACAGAGCCTCAGAAAGGTTAAGTATAAAAAAGACCAACAAAGATGTCCAAAGACAGAGTAAGAATTATTTCAAATAACTAAAATATTTCTAAGTCATAGTTGTGCTATTTCCTGGTGATATGATTATATAGAATTATTTCTTCTTATATTATAATGAACATGTATAACTTTGATCAGAAAGAAAAAAAATCATCTAAAACCAAGTTGGGTAAAATTTAATCTTTCATTAACTATAGTATTAATAAATGATTCTTGTTTGGGACAATATTTATGTCAGAACAATCCTGGAGCACAAATATGAATTATAAAAATATAAATTTCATAGAATCCTATTGTTCTGCCTCACAGTGACAATTATCTGAACTGTTCAGAGAAATTGGACAAATGACGAGAAAACAACCATGAGCATTTGTTTTGGAAGATTTCTCTAAGGGGAACATTGATAGGGCTGTGCTGCCATGTTTTCTAGTGCATGCTCACTGGTAAGGAAGAGATCAACCATTCACCATCAAGTCATCTTCAGGAAAGTAAAGGACAATACAGGATCAGAAACAAAGCTTTGTGTGGTTACATCCTTTCAGATATTTTTAAGTAAATATGTGTGTATTATATATGTACACACATATCTATACCTCTATCTATATATCTCTATATCTATAAAGTCCATATATCCCACACCTATGGGTCTCCATCATGTTCCATGAAAAGAAAGGACAATCAAGACTTGCTCAGAAGACACAAGTGAACTACTAAAGTTAAGTGTAAGTAAGCAAGTGTATCTTTGCTCAAGGACAGACTATTCTTACAGTTGACCTCTTTTTCATATGCTTCATGAGAAGTTTGTAATACCATTATCATAAAAGTGATCATTTTTTAAATATAGATTTATTGTCCATAATGAGTTACATTATTTAGTGGGCAAATAATGAGGTGTTATGCCCAATTCCCCAATGCCCCCCCTCCCCATCCCCAATCAGTTGGGTATCCTCCTCCTTGGGCTGTCTGTATTAGTCCTTGTGGCAGGGGATCCTGGATAGCCTAGTACTCGGCCCGGTCTTCCTGGCCCAAGTGTGTTGTTACTGAAGGGTGCCATGCCTCTGGACAGTCTCCCCCACCACGGCTCTCACAATCTTTCCGCCCCCTCTTCAGCTCAGTTCCCTGAGTTGTGGTGGGTGAGTATTAAGGCTGCTTTAATGTTGTGAGCCTAGGGGTCTTTGTGACAAAAATCCTTGGTTTATGTCTCACTGGCCTATCCTGTGTTGATTGAATGGCTGGGGTTATGGGTCCCTTGTTCATCTGTCATTGTCTGCTAGGTTCCATATGGATCCTCCATGATATGACTGTGGTGGCTTCTCTCTTGCCAGGATCAGCCATCAGCCTACGGTTGGTTGGTAGGGTTAGATGGGCCACAGCTCTCTCGTTGCATCCTGAAAAAGACAAACACATTTGGCTTATCCTGAGTTGGTTGAATGGCTGTGGCTGTGGGTCCCTTGTTCATCCCGTCCTTCTCTGCAGGGTTCCATATGGATCCTCCACAATATGACTGTGCCATTGATCATCATTGAGAGTCCCTGCGAGGTCTGGAATGGTAACCAACCCCCAGATGGCAGTTAGTGAAGTGCTGGAGGGAACTGCACAAGCTGCCAGTGGAAGCTGATCAGTGATAACTGGAGTAATCAGACAATTGGCATGAAACATAGTCTGCGGCCATGAATAGGCTGAACACAGTTCCTACTGGGAGAGAACAGCGAACAAAGAAAGGAGCACTTGTGCAATGAAGGAGCCTGGGCCTGGGGGAGACAATCAACAGCTATTAAATTCAGTCAAATATTCCACTCAGTGAGGGGGAACCCTTGATCGGAACTGGGGATTTAGGGCAATATGCACAGGATCCCCTACTCTTGGGCTCCCAAGAAAAGATGCACTATGCAAACGTCTGACAGGGAGGCTACTAAAAATAGAAACTAGTTAATCCAGAATGGTGTATATTTGTTAACCTATACTGTTCTCACTCTCCGATGGAGATTGTGTTTGTATTTTTCAGGATATAGCGAGTGAGCTGTGGCCCATATAACCCTACCGTCCGACAGCAGGCAAAAAGCTGAGATCATGGCAAGAGATGAGCCACAAAAGTAATCATTTTTAAGTAACATGCAAGACTATAGACAACTATGATTTCCTGCGTATAATAGAGATTTTCCTAGAAGAAAACTATGGTAAACCCTATCTCGAGGCCTACTAGATAATGTTCGCCTGAGAATAGGCAGCTTGAAAAATGTAATGATGACAAGGCCTTGGGACATATGGATGTGGAGGTAGGATACAGAGCTCTATGAAACCACTGTTCTGTGGCTCTCTATCTAGTGCTTCTAGATTCATGCCTAAGCCCTAGTTATAAGAGGTTGAATTTAATAAATGAATAACACTCATAAAAATGAATGCCTGGAATCTCTACGATATTGAGTAAAGAGCCACTCTGTTCCTAGCTTGTTCTTCACAATGGTGGATTGCATTCATCCTTCCTACAGTGATGGCAGAGAATAAACTCGCATTTTGGGTTGAGGCATTTCTGCATGAGAGCACAAAAGGGCACCACCAAATAAATGCCTCTGGGCATTTATGGGTCAAAGACAAACAGAGGGAAGAAGTCAGTGTAAACTAGAGCCAAGAAAACTAAGTACACATACACATACACTAGCCACTTGCTGGATAGCTACTGCTTGAAGTTGGTAGATTTTGAGAGAGGTTTGGGGTATAAGTTTCACTTAGTTCTCAGATAAAGGCTGAGATAGTAAACCAAAACATCTAAAAGATATGATTTTATTATATCTGTAAGTTAATACAAATTAAAATGTATGGATTTCTTAAGAATAGTGAAAGTAATTACATAATAAGCTATGATATCAAATTAACAAAATTGTAAGAAAGAAGAAATAACAGAATGCCAGTTACACATTCAAAGACAAGGTATATGATGGATTAAAATAATGTCCAATTTTGTAAAACATTTTAGAATGAGAAAACAAATGATTGAAAGCATGTTACAATAATTTAGGGAAAATAAACATCCTCAGAAAGCATCATATACCATGCATTTGCTATCCCAAGCTGGCAAGTTGGTGTGAGAGAAACAGTGTATGTCTTATTCTGCTGCTCTTCAATTTGGCTTTTTTGGAACTGGCTGAGAATTTCTCTGGGGAAGATGCCCCAAATGTTCCTACTAATAGACTGAGTCCTTCTCTTACTGCAAAGATCCAGCTTTTGCTTCAGAGGCTCTCTGCCTGTGGAGATGCTGGCAATACCTACCCCATAGGATTTGTATTGAGATGGAGATGAATAAAATGACTCAAAATCCCTGTGACATTTCACAGCCTTGTCTCTGCTAAGCTTGAGTAGATCTCTAATTGTTTTGGGGTAACTTCATATTGCAAAGTTCTCTCAGTTGAGAATGGTAAGCATTGAACATATCTTTCCTAGACAAAAAGGTCTTCTATCATTTGTCTTTTCAAGATTGTCACACAAATGGAGTCATATATGAAGACTTTTCTATTGACTCCTTTAACTCTCAATTGGTATTTAATATCTAATCTTTTTTGGCATGGCATGATTTGATAGCTCATCCATTTCACTATTGAATCCTGTTCATCATATGGATATTCCATTCTGTTTTCATTCCTGAACTACACCAAGGCTATCTTCTGTCTCTGCCTTTGCTACTACTATTAAAGGTATTTGGGTAGATCCAGACTCAAGCTTCATGTTCTTTTTTTAAAAAAATATTTATTTATTTATTTTCAAGCAGACAAATACACACACAGAGAGAGAGAGAGAGAGAGCGAGAGAGAGAGCGAGAGAGAGAGAGAGAGAGCACCAGGGCCACCACCTTGTGGGTCTGGCATATGTGGGTACTGGGGAATTGAACCTGGGGCTTTAGGCACTGGAGGCAAGTGCCTTAACCTCTGAGCCATCTCTCCAGCCCAACTTCATATTCTTTTACTTGAGATTTTTGAGTCATGAATTGAGAGCAAGGACTAGGAGTTAGTTTTGAATTTTGAAAATTCAACTAGTGGAATTTTACAAATTGTAACACAATGATCTTGTTAGTAGATCCTGAAAACCAATCAGTAGCTGATGACCAACACTTTGGAGAAAATTAAATAGAATAATAGAAATCATATGAGTATGATATAGTGCACTGTACATTAAAACAAATTTTGCTTCCTAGGAGTCTGTTTTCTTATGGTGCTGGGTCAAATATAAAATGTTGTTTATGGCTAGAAAGAGTAGGAAGCCCTGTTCTAGAGAATTTCCACAAACTCTATCTGCTCCTTGACCAAATCCAGATTATAAAATAGTTGTTTTGTGTGGGGCCTCAAGGGGTCTGTGAATGCTCCTTTTCTTAACACAATACTAACACATTAGAAGAGAGACTATTTAAACCAGCTCTGATTGAAGATCCAAGCATCTGGATACAGTGAAAACACATGGTCTATAGCCCTATCTTTCCTTTCATGAGTAGAGCAAGTTCTCAAAAGTGGGCAAGTGGGTGGGCAGGAAATGATCCAGACTCCATGGAATTTTTACGCACCAAGGAAGAATCATTTCCTGACTGTGAAAAATGGCCAGAAGTTAGAAAAAAAAGAACAAATTCTCCCTGAAATACGCAAGCCTTTGGAAACTCCTCACAGTGTTTCCCTGTAGTCTTGCTTTTATTTTATATTAGGATTTCCTGTGCACCCAGTAGAGGGGTGTATATAAGATAGGCATACTTAGAGAAGGTCTAGAGTTGACACCACTGGAAATTACCACTTAGTTAGGAAAAAAAATATGTCATTTCTAAAAAAGCTTGTAAGACGACAGATAAGAACTCTCTGTTTTTGTATGAGTCAGACAACCTGACTCTTTGGTCATAATTAAGTGGTCCAGTGACTATTTAGTTTTTCCTCAAAAAATTTTTAAACTGTAGCTAACAAATAAAAGTCAATAAATATAATGGTGGGTGTCATGGTTTGATCCAGGTGTCCCCCACAAACGAATGAATGTGTTCCGATAGATTGGTCCTCAGCTGATGGTAGTTTGGGTTTTACAGCCTCAATGAAGCTGTGTTGTTAGGGGTGGGCTTATGGGGGTATTAGCCAGCTCCCCCTTGCCAGTATTTGCACACCTTCCTGCCGCTATTTCCAGTGCTGTGGCAGAGGTGATGTCTAGCCCTCTGCTCATGCCATCGTTTTCCCTGCCAGGATGGAGTCTCCCCTCGAGTCCGTAAGCCAAATAAACCGATTCCTCCATAAGCCGCTTTTGTTTGGGTTCTTCCTGCAACTAAGAAGCTGACCACAACAGTTTTGGTACCAGGATGTGGGGTCATCTGTTGCTGCTAGAACCCTGATCTTGTGGCTTTGGGCTTTTGGAAGCAATCTGCAGGAGGAATATGGACAGATTGGAAAACTCATCCTAAGAGGTACCTTGCAGTGCTGTAAGTACAGCGTAATGGATCATTCTGGTCAGAGTTACAAGACCTGAATGTATTGAGAACTATGGACTTGTGAGGTTTGGCTTACAAGGGTGAGAAAGAACTTTGTCAGGACTGTGCCAGAAGCAGTTTGCATGAGAGGCTTACTGCATTCTGCCTGCCTGTGTCCTGGGAACCTGTGCAGGGTTGCTTGACGTAAAGATGGACTAGTGTGAGCAGATGGAGAAGGCACAGAAAGAAAGATCTTTGGGTCAAAACTGCTGCCCATTCACCTCCAATCGTTTGACAGATGACAACCTTTGAGATTGGGCCAGCTGGTCTGCATTGGAACAACAGGAAGAATGTGGACTCTTTGAAGTAAGAGGCCTGAATGCTTTGTTCCCCCCTGGATTAACAAATTGGCAGCCCACCTGGCTCTGTGGTATATAACAAATGCAAGAAGAGAGGGTCATTTGATTTGCAATACAATTTTGTTTTTGAAAAATGGCCATTGGCATGTGAAGCAGGTGTGCTAGGTTGCCTGCATGGAGCCTGATGGAGCCATGAGGATGAACTGTGGGTTGCAATGGAGACCCAAAGAATTCCAGGACTATGGATCGGTGCCAAGGCGAGCTGCCAGCTTTCCCGGACTGTGAGTAGCCGAGCTGGAGGGGCAGAATTGAATCTCCAAGAGACTTGTGTTATTGGTTAGAATCACTGAACTTGGAATTAGAGATTGATGGTGCCCTGTTTGTTTTAAATCTTGTATTGGTCAATCTGTTTTTGCTGTGCCTCATGTTTTGCATTGTGAATGTTCTGTGCCATTATGGGTTTATTTTTGGTATTATGGCTCTATTGAAAGCTGTGGGGACTTAAGAGTTGAGCTGAACACATGGCATTTGCATCATGTATGATTTTTAGTTTGTGGGGGCCAGGGTGGACTGTCATGGTTTGATCCAGGTGTCCCCCAGAAACAAATGAATGTGTTCTGATAGATTGATCCTCAGCTGATGGCAATTCAGGAATTAGAACCTTACTAGAACTGTGTTGTTGGGGGCGGGCTTATGGGGGTATAAGCCAGCTTCCCCTTGCCAGTATTTGGCACACCTTCCTGCTGCTATTTCCAGTGCTGTGGCAAAGGTGATGTCCACCCCTCTGTTCATGCCATCATTTTCCCTGCCAGGATGGAGTCTCCCCTCAAGTCCATAAGCCTAATAAACCCATTCCTCCACAAGCCACTTTTGTTTGGGTTCTTTCTACACAGCAACTAGAAAGCTGACCAAAACAGTGGGTATTGAGTAATTATAAACTATTGAATTTCTCATTATCTGTAAAAGGCCAACATGCAATGAGAGATAATAAAGAAATGAATTAAGGGACAAAGAGAGGATATGGCCATATGCAATGCTGGAAGGGGACAGTTTGCACCCCCTGATCCTCACAGTGATGTGAGAAGCAGCCCCAGAGTGCCTCAATAAATGCCACTGCATCTTTAGGCTGGAGCTGCCATCTCCTGCCATGTTCCACACATAATGTGGTCATGGCTGCATTGTTATCAGGTAGCTCCCAAATTGCTTTAAGGTCTTCACGATTCAATTACTTGACAGAACAAACTCTTACCAAAGAAAGAAATTTTATTATGAAATAGTATTTTCTTGGGAGCTTCCAAGCTATCCAAAGAAGACTTTCCTGGGGACCCTTAATAATAAAGACATCTCATTCAACTTGGGTCTCTGCCACTTCAAACAAACAAAAAAAACATAACTTCTATTATATTAAGGGGCCTGCCTAACACTTTTCTAAAAATAAACTTGCTCAGAAGCTAAAAGAGTAATGACAGTACAAGATATCAAAGGAATTGCAAGTAATTGGCAATACCAAGGGTCATGTAGTATATTGGGCTGCAAAAGAACCACTTTTCAAATAAGAAGCCTGGGGCTCTACAGGAAGTCAAGTGCAATCTTTGAGTCCACTCAGATGCCAAATGGGTTAGGAAGGAGAAAAGATGGGGCTTTGAAACCATGAGCAAGTTCTCTCTTCAAACATTACCTCACATGTCTATTCTTTACAAGAACAGTTCCTGGATGGAGTCTCTGAACACAGCTCACAGTGTCACTTAAACCACAAAATAAGATAATGCTGGCTCATTCATAATCTCCCCAGAGATGATAACTTTTACCACTGATGGTCATGACTGGACCCCAGGCTTCTGGAGATGTTTGTAATGAATCCCACTTAGAACCATTAGTGAGTGATGAAGTGTTTAATTTACATTGTGAGTCAGGGAGCAGACTGAATAAACCAAGAAATACTCACAAGGTTCTTCCCCAGCCTGTGGCACCTATTGGCCCTTCTATTGCCCCTCTTCCATCTCTCTGTGTTTCCATGGAAACTGATACCTGATGCTCTGGAAAGGCAATTTCATTTCTGACTGGATCTTCAGGAGGAAACCTGAAGCACATAAAGAGTCAGCAGGAGAAATGCTGGGTCTGAGAAGTCACTGAAGTGGGCACGGTAGTAGAGAGGAGGCAGGATCCGGAGTCTATATTAAAGAGGAGATGAATCTGATGTCTCCTTATAGCCAGTACTCTCGCTGGGGCTTCTTGCTGAGTCTGTGTTTCTTCAGTAGACACCACCATCCATCACAGGGCTGCCTCATGTGCTTCATTCTCCACATTCTTCATCTCCTCATGCCTGCTTTTTACTGCCAAGGAGAAAACATCCCTGCTCAACAAAGAGATGAGATTTGATCTCAGATACACCTGGGTTCAAATTATAGTTTCCTTTAATATAATAGTTGAAAGAGAATCTTCTTAAAGTGAAAAGTGCACCAGAGTTGGTCAGAGGGTCCAAAGTGGGTGGCTCTAGTTAATCATATTGGGCTGATTGAGGATATCCTGCTTGATAGAGCTGTACAATGTTCTTCCTCAGATCCCCTAATGGATCCACATCCAAGCTATAATTCCTAGAAGCCCAACAAATAGGAGTGACTAATATCACTGTCAGCTTACTTGAGCTTTGGGCTTACCAGTGGCCAGTCTTAACTGAAGCAGCATTCTTCACTATGGCCCCACCAAGCTCTATTCTAATGTGCTCAAATATTACTATTTTAAAAGCCTTCTGCTCTTAGCCAGGAGCCCAGTCACAACACTTACTGGAGCCACTTGTGAGTTTGACTGAGACCCTGGTCTATGCGTCATGGCTCATTCCAGAGCCTCCTGTGAGTGGAGTCAGCCTGAGAGCAGTTTAAAAAAGGAAGGTTCGCCAGTCAGCTTACTGGTGTGGGGAGGGCACTGTCACTGGCAAAGAGGACCTCCCAATGCAGTTTCCAAAGAGTCTCTCTGTTGGAGGATTTTTGTACCTTTCTATCTTTACTTTAACTACCCCTCTGCTTCCTCTCTTTCCTGCCATTTCTTCCTTTCTCCTTATTTCCTATGCTGACATTGTCTCCCTTCCTCTCCTTCTCCTTGGATTCATGTCATTAGGACTCTCCATCTTTTCTTCATTGCTGGAGCTATGAGCTCTCCCCCTCAAAAGCTGGAAGAAGCCTGAAGAGCCCCACCCCGTCCACCCTAGACAGCTACTCTCCTACTTGTCATTGTACTCCAGAAAAGAAACACCGTCATCTCTGGGGCATGATGTGTGCTCAGTGATCCACGGGTGCTCTGTGCAGCAGGAAGCCAGGGGGTCAGGCTCACAGCACACTTTACCACTGATGCTCTCTGCATTGCTGAGGTATCTGGGAAGGCCTTGTGTGATGACACCTACACACACGAGGAATCTGAGGATGGGACTATGCTAATATTCTATGCTAATATAGCTGCCTTGCCCCAATTTATCCCACACCTTGTCACAATACCATTCTTTACAGTTGCTTTTATAGTGCCTCCATCCACTCCTCTGACAGTCCTCTAGTAAAAATGACTGGTTACTGTCTTCAAAGCAAGGCTAGGACTGTTGATAGCCTCGTTCCTCAAAGGCAACAGGATGGTTATGACCATGAAAGTCGAATGTGTAATTTTCTATGTGGGGCCACCCTCGAGCAGCTTTTGAGGCCTTTACTTCTAAGATGCATTTTACCACAGTTTTTCCCCCATACTCAATTGAAGTTGAAGCAAGCTACCATTGGTGGATGTTAACCTGGTTTAGGTAACTGTCCATGACATTTCCTCAGCACCAGGGACAGTGACTGTGTTACTCCCAGGACTGGGGCCAGTACTGCTCCAGCCTTACCTGACTTCCTAACTTGACCTTTCCTGACAGTAGCTTGGAGAGAATCTCCATTCACAGATATAACACCCAGTGAGTGAGAACTGGGTCAAATCCCCAATGGACAGAGCCCCCTTTCAGTTCCCAAGTCAGAAATTATTCTACTACAAGGACATAGTGGTGTTCTCTGATAGCATCTTTTTTTTCTTAAATATATATTTATTGTCCATGATGAGTTACATTATTCAGTGGGCAAACAATGAGTTGTTATCCCCAATTCCCCAATACCCCCTTCCCCATCCCCAATCAGCTAGATATCCTCCTTCGTGGGCCATCTGGATCAGTCCTTGTGGCAGGGGACCCTGGATAGCCTACTACTCAACCTGGTCCTCCTGTCCCAAGTGTGTTGATACTGAAGGGTGCCATGCTTCTGGATAGTCTTCCCCACCACGGCTCTTACAATCTTTCTGCCCCCTCTTCCGAATAGGACCCCTGAGTCATGGTGGATGAGTATTAAGGCTGCTTTAAGGTTGTGAGTTTTGGGGTCTTTGTGTCGAAGATTGTTGGTATCTGTCTCACTGGCTTATCCTGTGTAGATTGAATGTCTGTGGCTGTGGGTCCCTTGTTCCTCCCGTCCTTATCTGCGGGATTCCATATGGATCCTCCACGTTATGACTGTGGTGGCTCCTCTCTTGCCAGAATCTCAGGTATCAGCCTACGGTCGGTTGGTAGGGTTAGATGGGCCCCAGCTCGCTTGCTACATCCTGAAAAATACAAGCATAATCTCCATCGGAGAGTGTGATCAGTGTAGGTTAACAAATATAAACATTTCTGGATTCTATTTTTAGTAGCCTCCCCATCAATCGCTCCCACAGTGCATCTTGTCTCAGGAGCCTAAGAGTACGGGATCCGGTAATTATCGCCCTGAATCCCAAGTTCCAGACAAGGGATCCCCCTCAATAAGTGGAAAATTGGCCGAATTTGAAAGCTATTGATTGTCTCCACCAGGCCCAGGCTCCTCGGTTACACAAGTTTGCTATTCTCTCCCAGTAGGGGTGTGGTCAGCCTACTCATGACCACAGATTGTTTTTCGTGTCAGTGGTCTCTGTTTACTCCAGCTGTTGTTAATCATTTTCCCCTGGCAGCCTGTGCAGTGCCTTCTAGCACAACACTAACTGCCTCTGGGGGCTGGATACCATTCCGGACGTTGCAGGGACTCTCGATGCTGGTCAATGGCATTCTGTGATTTCTTCAGCAACAGAGTTTTGCCTCAGGGCTAGGGAGGGCACCCAAGAGCTTTGACAGAATTCTGTCATGTTGTTGGAATCTCATGAGTCGCTTTGGTCAACAACTCAGACAGGGAAGGAACCAGTGGATGGAACCAGGGGTTGTCTGGCTGCTCTAATTATTCACAGGCTTAGACTCTCTCCCCTACCACTCATGGCCCCTCTTCCCAGATGACGCTCACTATTTATTCAATAGGTTACAATATGATCGTGAGGATTTTATGTTTTAAAACCTAATATGGTTTATCCTCAAGTTTAAGCCATTCCCCTCCTCCCATCCCTTACCCATCATTCATAATCTCTCACTTCTTAGTATTAGTCTGCATAAAGAACACATCATGGTTAAGGACCACATATGAAGGAGAATATGCAGGCGGCATTCAATTCTCTGTTCTTTTGAGTGTTCGCTTTGTAACATCTGCTCAAAGTCAGACCACTTTTTCCTAAATTTCGATATGTCATTTTTCCTTTCAGCTGAGTAAAATTACATCATGTAAATATACCACAGTTTCTCTGTCCATTCCTCCATGGATGGGCATTTGGGTTGATTCCAATACTTGGCTATTATGAATTGAGCTGCTATAAATATAGTTGTACAAATGTTTCTGTGTCGAGATGTGACATCTTGTGGGTAGATGCTTAGTAGAGAGATATCTGGGTCCATTGGTAGTTCTATGTCTATTGTGTTCAGGAGTCTCCACACTGCTTTCCATAGTGGTTGAACAAGTTTACAATCCCACCAGCAGTGAATGAGGGTTCCTTTTTCTGATTGTTGTTGGTTTTCTTTATTATTGCCATTCTGATCAGGGTAAGGTGGTAACTCATTGTGGTTTTGATTTGCATTTCCCTGATGCTTAGGGATGCTGAGCACTTTCTCAGGTGAGAAAAGGCCATTTGTGTTTCCTCCTCTGTGAATTCTCTGTTGAGATCAGTGCCCCATTTTGTGACGGGGCAATTTGGGTTTTTACTATTAATTTTTTTGAGTTCTCTGTAGGTTCTGGAAATCAGACCTCTGTCTGTGTTGTAGCTGGCAAAAATCATGTCCCAATTTGAAGGGGGTCTATTGACTTTGAGAACGGTGTTTTTGTCTGTACACAAGCCTTTGAGCCTGATCAGGTCCCATTGGTTAAGTGACTGTTGCACTTCCTGGGCTACTGGAGATTTGCTCAGGAATTTGTTCCCTACTCCTATGTCATGTAAGGTTCCTTCAACTTTTTCTTCCAGGGTGTTCAGGGTTACAGGCTTGATATTGAGGTCTTTGATCCATTTGGATTTGATCTGTGTGCGTGGTGAAAGGAGTAGGTCTAGGTCTAATTTCATTTTTTTACATGTGTTTATCCAGTTTGTCCAGCACCATTTGTTGAAGATTCTATCTTTGGCCCAGCATATATTGTTGGCACCTTTGTCGAAGACTAAGAGGGTGAAGTTATTTGCATTAAAGGGTGGGTCTTCGAGTCTATTCCACTGGTGAGACTGTCTGTTTTTCTGCCAATAACATGCTGTTTTAGTTACTATGGCTTTGAAGTATGTTTTAAAGTCAGGTATGGTGATACCTCCTGCGTAATTTTTCCTGATCAGAATAGTTTTAGCTATTTGACGTCTCTTACCCTTCAACATAAATTTTAAGATTATTTTTTCAATGTCTGTGAAGAAGGAGGTTGGGATTTTTATTGGCATTGCGTTAAATCTGTAGATTGCTTTTGGCAGGATTGCCATTTTTACTATATTGATTCTACATAACCATGAGCATGGAATGTCTTTCCATCTCGTCACATCCTCCTCTATTTCCCTTTTGAGTGTCTCAATATTTTCCTTATATAAGTCTTTCACTACCTTGGTTAGTGATATTCCCAGGTATTTAATTTTATTTGAGGATATAGAGAATGGGACAGTTTCTCTTATGTCTTTTTCCAAATGTTTGTCTTCTCTATATAGAAAGGCTACTGATTTTTGTGTGTTAATTTTGTATCCTGCCACTCTGCTGAAGGCATTGTTCACCTTCAGGAGATTACTAATACTGCTCTTTGGATCTGATATATATAAGATCATGGCATCTGCAAAGAGGGATAGTTTGACTTCTTCCTCTCCAATTTGTATCCCTTTTATGCTGTTCTCTTGTCTTATAGCTTGGGCTAGAACTTCAAGCACTATGTTAAATAGCAGTGGTGAGAGTGGACATCCCTGTCTTGTTCCTGAGTTGAGGGGGAACTCCTTGAGTCGTTCTCCATTGAGGATGATTTGTGCTTTAGGAGATCTGTATATTGACTTTATCATGTTTAGGTATAGGCCATCTATGCCTATTTTTTCCAGAGTTTTGAACATGAAGTGGTGTTGAATTTTGTCAAAAGCCTTCTCAGCATCAATTGAGATGACCATGTAGTTTTTGCTGTTGAGTTTGTTAATGTGGTGAATTACATTTATCAATTTGAGAATGTTGAACCATCCCTGCATCCCTGGGATGAAGCCGACTTGGTCAGGGTGAATTATAGACTTGATATGGGTTTGTAATCGATTTGCTAGGACTTTGTTTAGGATTTTTGCATCCAAGTTCATCAGGGATATGGGTCTGTAGTTTTCTTTCTTTGTTACATCCTTAGCTGGTTTGGGAATTAGGGTGATGGTAGCTTCATAAAAGGAGTTTGGGAGGCTACCCTCTTTTTTTATGTCCCTGACAAGCTTCAAAAAGAGAGGTTTCAGTTCTATGATGAACGTTTGGTAGAATTCAGTTGAGAAACCATCCTGACCTGGGCTTTTCCGTTTCAGGAGGTTCTTGATTACCGATTCAATCTCTGTGATTTTTATCGGATTGTTTAAGGTCTTTATCTGCTCTGGTCTGAGCTTTGGAAATTGGTAGGTGTCAAGGAATTTATCCATTTCTTCCAGGGTCTCTAATTTTGTAGCGTAGAGGTTTTTGAAGAATGACCTAATGATACATCCAATCTCTTCAGGATCTGTTGTGATCTCACCCTGTTGATTTTTTATTTTGTTAATTTGCACCTCTCTGTTTTTCATTTTATTAAGTTGGCCAGGGGTTTGTTGATCTTATTGACTTTTTCGAAGAACCAACTCTTTGATTTGTCTATTTTTTCAATCGTTTTCTTTGTTTTCAGGTCATTAATCTCAGCTCTGATCTTAATTATTTCCTTGCGTCTTGAGTTCCTAGGGTTGGATTTTTCCATCTGTTCTAATGACCTTCGGTATGAGGATAGTTGGTTGATTTGAGACCTCTCTGTCTTTGTTATAGAGGCATTTTAGCAATGAATTTCTCCCTTAGAACTGCCTTCATTGGGCGCCACAAGTTCTGAAAGGATGTATCCTCATTATCATTTGTTTCTAGGATGTTCTGGATTTCCTGTCTGATTTCTTGTTTGACCCATTCATTGTTCAGGAGCGAGTTGTTCAGTCGCCAATATCTATTGAAATTTTTGGATCCTCTCCCATTGTTAATTTCAAGCTTTAATGCGCTGTGGTCTGATATGGTGCAGGGGATTACATTGATCTTTCTCAATTTTCTGAGGGATGATTTATGAACTAGAATATTGTCAATTTTTGAAAAAGTTCCATGCGCCGCTGAGAAGAATGTTTAATCTGTGTCCTTGGGGTGAAATGTTCTGTAGATGTCTGTTATCCCTAGTTTGTCAATGGTGCCATTTAGCCGCTTGAATTCCCTGCTTGTCTGTTGTTTGTACGATCTGTCTAGGGATGACAGTGGAGTGTTAAAGTCTCCTACTATGATGGTGTTGGCATCTGAATCTGCTCTGCCTTTGAGTAATTTATGCCTAATGAACTGAGGGGCCCTTGCATTTGGTGCATACATATTTAGTATAGTGATGTCTTCTTGCTGTATCGTTCCCTTGATGAGTAGGAAGTGGCCATCATCATCCTTTTTTATTGCTGTTGGCTTACAGTCTTTCTTGTCAGATATTAGAGTAGCCACTCCTGCTTTTTTATTTTTCCCACATGCCTGAAAAATTGTTTTCCACCCATTTATTCTCAGTAGTTTACTGTCTTTAGCGATAAAGTGTGTTTCTTGTAGGCAACAGATGGAAGGGTCCATTTTCCTGATCCAACCTGCTATCCTGTGTCTATTTATAGGAGAGGTGAGTCCATTTACATTCAAAGTTATAACTGTGAGTATTGCCATGTTGCAGAGAATATGGAGGTTGGTATCTGAGCTGTTGCTGCTCTTTTGTCTTACCTTGTTTGTTCTCTGTTCCTTTCCTGGGGTCGGTAATTTGTTTTGTCTGCAAGGGATATCTCATGAAGTATCTTTTGCAGGTTTGGCTTTGTGCTCAAGTAATTGTAAAGCTGATTAGTCTCGTGGAATACTTTAATTGCTCCATCAATTATGATGGATAACTTTGTTGGGTAGAGTAGTCTAGGTTGGAATCCATTCTTCTTTAGGCCTAGAATCGCTTTGTTTTAAGCTCTCCTGGCTTTTAAAGTTTCTATGGAGAAGTCTGACGTGATTCTGATGGGTTTTCCTTTACATGTGAGTTTCCTTTCTCTCGTTGCTCTAAGGACTCTCTCTTTATCCTCAATGTTTGGAATTGTAACTAAGATATGTCTTGGGGTGTTCCTCCTTTGATCCAATTTGTTTGGGGTCCTCCGTATCTCTTTTGGTTGTACAGGACTATCTCTTGCCAAGTATGGAAAGTTTTCTTGAATTATTCTGTTGAAAATATTTTCTATGTCCCTCTTGTGGTTTTCTTCTCCTTCTGGGATCCCCATGATCCTGAGATTAGGTCTTTTTATGGTATCCCACATTTCCCTTGAGTCTTGTTCACCTGCTCTTTTGAATTTTGTCAAAGTTCTGATTTCCCTTTAATTCTCCTCTGTTCTGTCTTCCATATCTGAGGTTCTGTTTTCCCTGTGATTGATCCTGTTGGTAAGAGATTCTAGGGATGTTCTTATTATTTCAATGTGGTTTTTGTTTTCTGCAACTTCTTTCTGGGTTGCTTCTATCATCCTATTGAGATATGATTTCATTTCAAGGTTTGATTTAATTACTTCTTCCTGACAGTCATTTTTATGTTTTCAGATGTCTTCAGTTAATTTGGAGAGCTGGTTTTTGATACATTCAGTTTGTTGGCTTGACTTTAGTTCTGATATGTCTCTTCTGACGTCCATTTGGTTCTCCTGTAATATATTAAGCCTGGTAGCCAAGCTAATGAATTGACTTTGCACCCATTCAATGTTGGTCCATCTTTTCTTGCATGACTAACAATAAGTTCTCCTTAGTATCTGTGCCAGTATGATCGAGGTTTCGTGTCATGTCATCCTGGTTCTGCTTCTTCTCTCTCTTTAGGGGTTATTGTTGTTGTTATTTGGTGAAGTTTCCTCAGCTGGTGTAATATTCTTGCATTGAGGTCTGCCCAGTTTGATTCCACTTGAGGTGGTTGGCAGAATGCCTTTGAGATATCTGCAGGGGTCGGTGGGTTTGGGGGATGGCAGAGCGCATTGGGCAGTGCGGCAGTTTCAGTTGTCGGGGCTGCGGGGGTTAGTGGTTGTGGGGAGGGATAGCGTACCCCTGGATGTCGTGGGTCCGGGGGTGAGCCACCAGATTAGGCAGGCCAGGGGAGCAGGCCCACAGAGGTCTGCAGTCCCAGGGGATGTGATCAGCAGGGGGTGGGTCAGGGGGTGAGTCTTCTGAGATGCCTGGAACTAGTGTTGCTTGGATCTCTGGGCACAGATAGAGGGGCTGATGGGTTCCTCAGGCACAGAGATGGAACGGAGATGCGCTGGAGGCCAGAGGGCGGGCGGAGGGGCTACGAAGGAGGCCCCAGTCGAACCGTGTAAAAAAAAAAAGAAAGAAAGCCGTGTAGGGAGGGTGGAAGGGTGTAGCAGATGTGCTGTAGGCTGGAGGGCGGGGGGAGGGGCTACAAAGGAGGCCCCGGTGAACGGTGAAAAAAAAACAAAACAAGAAAGCAACGTAGGGTGGGGGAGAGGCGGAGCAGAAGCGCTGGGGGCCGGAGGGCGGGGGAGGGGCTACAAAGGAGGCCGATGGAGAAAGAAAATTAATATAAGGAATAAAATTAAAAGAAAACAACAAAAAGTAGAAAAAGAAAGACACGCTAGTGCCCGGGAAGGGTGGGATAGACAGAGGGCGGGACGGTGGGGACCGAAATACAAGGAAAGCCGCCAAAGGAAAGCCTCGGGCGCCGGCAGGCAAACCCTGCCTGCCTGGACGACTCACTGCCTCCTGCGAGCGCTGGTCGATGCTGGTGGCTTCCCGTGGTGCGGATCCTGTGCTCGGAGGTGCCTGGAATTCAGCGTGCGGTCGCAGCTTGTGTCCACGATCTGGATCCCTGCTGAGAACCCTGGCCCTTATTTCCCGAGGTGTGCAGCGTGTCTGCTAGTCAGCCATCTTCCCCAGAAGTCTAATGGCATTTTTTAAAAACTGTTGAGTACATATGTTTCTGAGAATTTTTTTAGAGGACTTCTAGATTTAAACTAGATGAAAACATGTTGCAATACACTGCCCATAAGACTCAGATTAGTACAATATTTCCCTTCTTCCTTTGCTGGCTTTAGGCTCTTCCATGGAAGTTAGGAAAGGTAATTTTATAGAAACTTCTGCCTGTCTTATAATTATTGTCATTACTTAAATTACCAGAATAGTGTGAAATAAAGATACTTTGCTTTCCTGTTTCCTAACACTGAATACCAACAGGACTGAAATAATTGGAGAGTAAGAAAACTTGTTTTTCATTCAGTAAGATAGCTGTATCTACTCAATATTCTTTTTCTTTTTTAAGTTGTTGTGCCAAAAAAATGTTTTATATGTTTTACAAAGAGGTAAAATAATAAAAAAAGTTCTATAGAAATCATTGACAAGCTTATGATGTTTGTTCCAACAGGCAGGCAGTTTTTTCTTCAGATGCCAGAGAATTGCTACATTGAATATTTTTCTTTGGATACTGTGAGCAATTTTTAAGAGCAATTATTCAGAACATTTATGAAAAATTTACAGAACTTTTTCCTGAGAAATATGTTTATATATCAATATGCCACCTTTAGAAGGTGCCCTGATACTTGACTCTTCAAAACACTAAATGATGAGTCACAATAATGCCATGATACAGGCCCATGTATAACATGTTCTAAGAGCACAAAAGTGAGGAGGAAAATCAGAGAGCAAGAGAAATAGACAAAAGAAAAATGAGAAAGATAAATGGAGAAGAAAGACAGAAGGAAGAAGGAAAAGAAGAAAGGGATAGGGTGAGACAGAGAGGCAAGATTGGCTACACAAAGAGGAAGAGACAAATTGTCAGTACTGTGCTTGTTAACCTTGAAAATCAGCTTTGATTGATTGAGGGATTCCTAGGGGATTAATAAAGTGTACTTCTGGGTGTGTCTGTGAGGGCATGTCCAAAGATCAACATGTAGAGAACAACAGAGTGGACTTGAATGTGGACAGTGCCATCCAATAAGCTGGGGTCCTTGGTGGAATAAAAGTAGAAAAAGGGAAAGCCTGCCAGAATGTGCAAGTCCCTCTCTTCACAGTGAGTGTGTCAATTGCTGTTTCCACTATCTGTGAGCACCAGGCGTCATCTCCCTCAGCTGTTCAGTGTGGACTCACACCCAGGATTCTCCAGAGAGCTTGCAGACCTTCAGCCATAGACTGGGGTTGGTCCCTCTTGTTTAGAAACGTCCAGTAGCTTCTGGAACTGACTGCCTACAAGATTCTTTGGCTTTTCAGCCTGCTGACAGCTATTGTTGAACCACAAAGCCTGGACGTGTGGAGAACAATCTAATAAATTCCTTCTTTTTACATACATTCTATTGGCCTATCCCTCTGGGGGACTCTAATATGGTCACAGTTAACCAGAGACAGGAACCACTGAGATAAAGTTATAGAGTCACTGGCCCTGCTAGCAACAAGAGCCTTTCAGCTTCTGACTGACCAGACATCTGAAGAATACTGGGCTAAAAGTGAATAGGGTGCTTTTTAGTTTACTAGTAGATGACTTTTTCTTAAGATATGTAAAGAAATGTTTATTTACACCAGATAAGAGACAATGCTGACAGGCCAAAGAAAAAAAAATCTTCCCAAGTCCAGCATAGTAAATCAGTGAGTTTATTGAGGTTACGTCAGGAACATGAGTGACTCAAGGGTAGTGACACCAATAGGAAGTGCCTGGGAGCTTACAAGTAGTTATGCCTTTAACATGATGCCCTATAGAAAGCTGCACCATGAAATAGTTCCCTGGGAACTTACAGACAGATACACTACCCAAGAGTTCCCACCTCAGTCAAGTTATTACATGTTATTTAACCCCAGGGAGGAGGGCCTTATGAGGATTTTGTAAAGGACTGTAAGCCTTCTCAGTCTGGTGGGCAATTATAGTTGCCCTGATTCAAGAAAGAAATGGTCATGCCCAACCAAAAGGGAATAGTTGCACAATACTAGCACTCACTTTGTGGCCATGAGCTTTGAGTCATACAAACTCACATTCTCCCATGCTTTCCCAGAGACTTTAAGTCTAACTGTGGAAAGTTTCCAATAGGAAAAGGCCATCAATAATGAGAAGAATTCATTCCACATAATAATGTCTAATCCATCGTACTGTCAGTCAAGGGAAAGGAAAGCCTTGAACTAATAGCCACCAAGTACTGTGCTGCCCTCCTGATAACAGTATTGTATCCATCAGAGTTCTCTAGAGGAACAGAAGTGATAGAAAAATATGTAAAGAGTGTAGCTTTATTAAACAATCTCTCAGGTACAGGCTGGGAAGAGGGGAAAATTAAAGAATATGCCAGCTGCTCAGTTCACGAGGCGAGATGCAGGCTGCAGAGCACAAGACCTGCTAACTACTCAGTCAAAATGAACGGCAGAAGCCCACACCATTCAGCAGCACAGGGAGCCAGACAAAAGCAGAAAAAGCTCTGGCATTCTCCTGGAGCTCAGTGGAAGGGTTGGCAATGTGGGAGGAAGGACTTTCTCTTTCTGTTAATCTTGCCTGGAAACACTCTCACAGACCCACCCAAGAGGTGCATCTCTTCCTCCATTTCTAATATGGTTGACAATAAACCCAACCATCCCAGGTATAATCACCACTGCCATCACCATCAGGGCAGCTATTCTTTATAGGACATTCACTTTGTGCTGGCCACAGGGCTAAGGTACCTAATATACACTAAATCTGATCTACACAATGTATGTATCACTCTGCCCAAGAAGGTCTTATAACTTTGAAAGTGAAAACAACTGCCAACTTCCAGAGAGAAGCAAACTGCCTCCAGGTCCATAGTACTTCTATCCCCGATGTCCTAGAGTGAACTGAAGAAAGGGATCTGGTGGATTCATCTATCTCAGCCTGTCCACAACCCTCAACCATTGGAATACTCTTCCTATTTCAGGTACATGGACATTGCCAAATAGTCATGGGAGCTCTTTCCCCAGAAGATTGATACACCTTTAGAAAAGTTACTATGAATCCTGTTTGGTTGAATATATATATATTCTTTGCAGTGAGCTCCAATGTGCCTTCTCATTCTTTGTGTTAGTCATCTTTTTTCATTAAAATTAAAAATACCTGAGAGCACCATTTATTTACAAAGAGAAAAGGCATATTATGGCTCACAGTTTTGGAGGTTCCAGTACCTGATCAGAAGATATCTATTGCTCTGAGGCAACATATTGTGGTGACATGAAAGTGTTCACCTTGTGTCCAGGAAGTAAAGAAAAGAAGGAAAAAAGACCAATTTTCTCACTGCCCCTTTTAAAGGCAACCTCCAAATAATCTAAAGACTTTCCAAGCCACCTCCAGAGTTTTCCAGGACCTTCAATAGCACCACTCTGAAGACTCAGTATTTCACACATTCAGAACTCAACTGTAGCATTCCCTAATCAACTCATAACTCTCATTCTTATACTTATGATTGGGAACTTACAGGAAGATCCCATTCTTATACTTATTCTCATACTTATGATGGGGGCTGGAGAGATTTATCAGTGGTTAAAAGTACTTCCTTGCAAAGCTTGCTATCCTGGGTTCAGTTCCCAAGCAACAACATAAAGCCAGATGTAAAGTGGACCATGCATTTGTGGTCCCAACATGCCAAGGAAAATGAAAGGCAGAACCCAAAATTCAAAGCTTGTGGGCTGACTGATTTGATGTTAGTTTGAGGTCTTGACATATGTTTGCAGTGGCAAGAGATCCTATCTCAGAAAAGGTGGATTACAGACATCTCAAAGTTGTCCTCAGACTTCCACATGCACATTGTGGCATGCATGGTGTGATGATTTGATTCAGGTGTCCCCCATAAACTTATGTGTTCTGAATGCTTGATACTTAGCAGGTGGCAATTTGGGAATTGGAGCCCTGGAAGGTCCCCATCAATGGTGGGCTCAGGGGGGTTCTAGCCAACTTCCCCTTGCCAGGGTTTGCCACACTCTCCTGTGCTATTGTCCATTTGATGGTCAGGAGGTGATGTCCACCCTCTGCCCCTGCCATCATGGAGCTTCCCCTCAAGTCTATGAGCCAAAATAAACCATTTCCTCCATAAGATGATTTGGGGGGGATTCTTTGTGCCAGGATAAGAAGCTGACTACAATACACACCCATACATATATGTAAATAAATAAATATTTATGAATATCTACTTTGTATCTGACATTATTCAAAATATACAAAGCTTGTCCAGTAAATATAGGCTAACAGGCAGTACAAACAAGATGGAAGTAATTGCTGTGAAGAACATAAACTCTAAGAGGTAGAAAGCAATGACAGGTGGTATTTCAGACACTGTGGTTACTGGACACTCTGACTGGGGGATATATTAGAAGTGGCCTTAATGAATAAAGCCAAGACTATAAAATAGCTGGGAGAGAATCAACCCTGGCAGAAAGAAAGGCACCAGGCTGGCAAAAGAATCCTCGCTTTGTTCAGTCAGGGAGAATTAATATTTCTGGAAAGCGGATGAGGTCAACACAGGCAATTTAGGACCTTAGAGAGCCTGTGTGCCTTGGGACTTTTGAGTCATATCATAATTTTGGATAGGAGAATGACATTAATATATTCAAATTACATTCTTCTGGTTACTGTAGGAGTGCTGTGTGAAGAACTTCCTAAAAGAGCAAGTCACACATGAGTGTAAGAAGGCAGATTAGGACTCTGGTCAGTGACTAGATACCAGCTGTCCAGCTTGGGGTAGATGACAGGAGTAGTCTGGTGAGAAAAGAGAAAGCAAAGACTGTTTCAATATGGGAGCCTGAGCAAGAGGTTGAATTGAGAAAACATTTCTTAATTTAGAGGGCATTGAGAAATGGGGTTTATATTCAAGGGAGACCAAGTATGCAGCTGTAAATGTTGACTATGAGGAAACTGAGTGAAAATGTGAAGTACAGAGTTTGACACATCTAGGATTCTAAGCATACCCACAGTATTTTTAGCTATCGGACTATATGTGGTGATTTGAATATAAAATGTCCCCCATAGCCTCACGTGCTTGTGATTGGGCTTCTACTTGGTCCCCAGGTGGATTCAGCAGCCTACCTACTGTGTGTTCAGAGACTTCACAGATAGCTCCCTCTTGCTGTTCTCTCTCTGTCTCTCTCTTGCTGCTGATACTGGTGAAGGTTGTTAGCCTGTTGTCATGCTTTCTCCAATGAGAAGCTTCCCCTCAAAACTGTAAGCCTGGAAATAAACCCTTTTGCCCCATAAACTACATCAGATTGGGTATTTTATCCCAGCAACGAGAATGTAAGAGCTATGCTAGATTAGGTCCACAAGAGTGGACAATGGTAGGGAACAGTGGGGCCAGAGTTGGGCTCTATAAAATGGAACACTTCAGAATAAACAGGATGAGGAAGTTTCAATAATGGAACTAACGATGGGTATCATAGAGGGAATGAGACAGCTAGAGAGTGAAACATTCTAGAGTCCCAGGCAGGAGAGACTTCCAGAGAATGCAGAAGTGTCTTCAGGGCTTCTCACAGCTCAGCTTCTCATCTTGGGTTGGCTGCTGAAGGCCAAGCAGAGCAGCTGGACTGTGAGAAAGCCAAAGTAAAAAATAGTGGAGTTTCTGTGATCAGGCTGCTCTGAAATTACAGCTTTGAGCTTGATTTAAGAAAAAAAAAATTTAGACCATTTCTAGCCCAGATCAGACTTCTCAGTATGTAAAGGAAGTGTCAGGCCATGGACACCATCCGGAGCAGTGTGCCACTGCTAGCTGAGCATCACCACGATCCCATGGCTGGGTGGACCACTGAATCTACCTCCACACCAAGTAGCAGAGTGCATGAACCTCTTGGTATTAGTCAGGAAGGCTCTGGTGTGCTGGGAGACTTGCATGCAGTCAGAAAACTAGACCAGATCTAAATTCTGGAACACTTCATTCTTACAGGCTTTCTGCCTTGCCCTTGTCAAATGTAAATTCTATCCTAGATTATCTAATTTCAAAATATTACCAACACTTACAGAGGGTTGATGGGGTGTAAGGCACCTAGTTTACTTAGAACCACACTTTGATCAACCTCAGCCTCCTGAAATGACAAGTGACCTTCATGGATCAAGGTCTGCAATCAGTGATCAGCCTCCTAGGATAGAGAAGATGTGTTTCATACTGCCTCACAGAGCAGCCCTCGTTTTCACTGCCTCTGACTTCTCATAAAACTATCTCTGTTTTCATCTCCAACATCCCAGTGGCAGAACTCAGGGACTTTTGAATTCTGCTAAAAAATCGCTTCATGCAGAAGAATTTGCACACTAAGTGGATATGCCTGAGGCTGTCCCGCAGGAGGAGAGGGAAGGTTGACTTCACATACTCTACAGCACAGAGCTGGCTAAGAACCGCCTGGAGAATTCTGTCACCCTGGAGATTTCTAAGTTCCATTAACCTTGGGCCCACAACTCTGCTGCTCTCATTCCTCCCCAGTCACCCGATCCAGTACCTCAGGAACCTCACTCTTCCTCAGTCCACTTTTTCTGTATCCATCAATCTGACAGCTATCTTTTTTATGTAACTCAAATGTGTCCTGGGATGAGCCTCCAACCCCAAAACCATAAGATGTCTGTCCTCCTTTCCCACCATAACCAAACACCATTTCTAATTCATTTTCTTCCATTTCTGGATCTCGGCAACATTATCTGTATCTCCTCACAGAATCCTAGGCCAAGCCTTCTAAGGCAATGTCTCTGACAATTGGTAATAGCAATTGAAAAGGAACCTTTTGTAACAATAAAAACAATACTAAACATTAATGTCCTACTATGTGCCAAGCACTCAGCAATCCATTTCAATCCATCATGTTTTGCAATATAAACCAAAATAAACCATTTCCTCCATAGCCTGATTTTTGGTTTATTCACAATTGCTGCAAGATAAAGCTATCATCACTCCACTTTATAGTTAAGGAGGCCACATTAAATCACTAATGACAGATGGAGCCTATCTTTGTTCTAAGGATACTCTATCTGGCAGGGTCACATCTCATGCTCCTCTGAGCCCTTCAGTGGTCCAAAAGAGCCCTGCTCAACCCACTCAGAGGCCAGGACCCATCACTCCATGTCCTGACATTCATAGAGATGAGCCCCATTCACACAAGAAGGTGGCTTTTGTTATTTCAGAAATCTGGGTTCTATGCCATGAAGCAAATTTCTTACGGTTATTTTTTTGAGCCAGTTTTTTTCTTTTTTAATTATAGACTAGAGGTAGGGTGTGTTCCATGAACAATCGTCTTACTGACATGTTATTCTGAAGCTTGAGTTCACTCACCTTGACACGTGCTGGTTATGAAATACACAATGGAATAGAGTTGTAATGAAGTGAAGCTGGAGAAAGATTAAATTGGAATCTGAACTAATGCCAGCCAAGAGACTCTACCTCCATTTTATTATTATTATTATTATTATTATTATTATTATTATTATTATTTTTAATAAACAACCATTCATGCTCCCAGGAAAGGGGAATAATCAGAGGCACCACCGGGAGCCTAAAGAAATACTTTAAGCCTTGAATAAAACCATGTTTATTCAAACCCAGAGCTGGTCTTTTTTTTTTTTTCATTCAAAATGCAAGGCAATGAATTCTTGAACACCTAGAAGTGTTGAAAGGCATAATAGTGTGACTGGAATTTGCAGGGAGGGGGCCTACATACGCTTCTCCCCTCCTGACAGTTTCTCTGACTGCAGAAGAGAAATCATGCTTGGTTGGCTCCAAGGAGAAAGTTCCTGCTTCAGTAAAACAGGATTACCACCTTATGGATCAAATTGCTAGGAGTGATAGAGGCTCTGCTCTGTCTCTGAAGGACTTGGAAATCTGATACCCCATGAGTAAAATAAACAAATCCATCCAGAACTAAAGAGATTAGCTACATGCATGAGCACCTCAAAGAACAGACAGATGTCACTCCAACTAAAGAAGGCAGAAATGGGTTCCAACATCAAAGTGCAGAATACCCAAAGGTTAACCTATTATTAAGTTACTAATATATCTGGGATAAATTTGGTGTATGAGAAGATGTGTATTAGTATGGAACACAGAAAGAAGGACATTGTGAATAATAATGTATTACTATTTCTCAGCGTAACCTACAGAGCTGTCTTTGGTCACTGGAGATTGTTCTCTTAGAGAGACATAGCCCAAATATCCCATGCTGGACTGCACTTTTTAATTCTTTCTGGGGAGTGCAGAGGAGAGAAGTCAGGGTCTTCTGTATGTCAGGTAAGCACTGTATCCATGAACTTCATCTCCAGCCCTAGACTCTGAAACTTTCTATATACATCAGGAAAGCAACAATATCCACCAGGGCTCCAGTAAAGTGGGGCACACTCAAGCCAGATCTGAAGACGTTTTGTAAAGTGACCATATATGAGAGACACAATTTACTGATAACATGGCCTCCCTTCTCTGGAAAGAAGACAGTGAGGAAGGGGAGCATTCATAGAACTGTGGCAAAAGGAAAAGTGACATCTTCAGCCTGAGAGGAAGTTCCGGGTAAGCTGGCAGGCAGGGAGCCAAAATGTCACCTGGGTCATATCTTTCTCCCTCTCTCTGATCACTGGGTCATGCTTCCATTTGTGACCACCCCCTACCAACAAAGAGCCACTGGAGGAAAAAGCACCTGGATGACATCCCCACGGATCACCTTCATGAGGCAGAGAGGGCTGGGGAGGGGATCCAGAGGGACAGAGGGAGGCTGTTGGTTCCAACACTCTGGCAAGGATGCCCAGCACATGTTGTAATGTAAACCCAAGCCTGAGTTTAAATTCTGGTCATTTCATCTAGAGTTCCTTAACCATGAGTGATCTGTGTCACTTCTTTAACCTTTAGTTACTCCCTCAGTGAATTACACTAATATTATGGTGGTAACTAGAATGTAAAATGTCCTCCATAGGCTCTTGTGTTTGAATGGTTACTCCTAGCTGGAGTGGAGGTAATATTCTAGAAGGTTACGAAACCTTTAGGAGGTGAAGTCTTGCTAGAGGAAATGTGTTGCTGGGGCCTGAGCCTTGAGGTTCTAGCAGATCCCCATGTGGTCTCTCTCTCTCTCTCTCTCTCTCTCTCTCTCTCTCTCTCTCTCTTTCTCTCTCTCTCTCTCTCTCTCTCTCTCTTTGTCCCCATGCTCTTTGTTGGTATTTTGTCCCAGCAACAAGAATGTAATGGAAACAGTAATCTACCTTGTTGGACTGTCACAGAAGAAAAGCCTGTATTATCTCATGGTCTCTTGTCTCACATGCTCTCAGATCACGTTTTTGACTCATCCATTGTTAAAGCCACTATATACACAAAGGGTGACCTCAGGACCCCTCAGCCAATTTCCAGCATTCTACCCTAGCTCTCATCAGCTATTACCATGGGATGCCCACAGTGTTCTTCATGCATCGTGGCACCTGCACACACTTAGAAGATGGAAAGAGGCAATACTGTCTGGGGCAGTATATAACCAGAAATGGAAAGAAACCAGGGAATGAATACATATGCTTGTGACAGTCAGCCCTGAAAAACCTTCTGTTTGCTTCTTCTCCTGTGGTATTACGATTCAGCTGCCCACTGCCATAACAAGTCCTCAAACACAGTCTGGTTTCCTGTTAAATTCTCTCCACACTCTGCACTCATTCTAAAATACACTTAAGTGCCTATAAGCTGTGGTCTCGGGCCCAGCTTTAAAGGAAAATTTTTTAAAACTGAGATTAAGATAATGTTAATTCTCAGACCCTAGGGACAAACAATAAATAGTGATTCTAGGTATATTCACAGCTCCTAAATTCTCACAGGATTCCTTGTCCTAACTTGACATTTAGTTCTCATATTGGTCTTTAATGAGCTTAGTCAATGTGCTAAAGTCTCAAGACTTTAAGACCCACAGGCGCCCTGACACTGTTCTGAAGGTTTCTGTAACCCAGAATCACGGCCATAACTCTTGTTTATCCAGTTGTATAAGACACCTGCCTCTGGAGGAGCTAAGTTCCACTTCCCTGGGAGATGCGAGCCAGCCCTGGGAATCTGCCAAGACAGCCAGAGGGTAAGCAGTCTGTGGCAGTTGTGGGGGATTTGAAATGAAGAGTCAGAAATTCAAGGCCTAAGGCATTCTGAGGGTAATCCATGACTTCCCCAGACTTCCATTTGATTCCTGGCTGTTCATACAGCAGTCTTCACCTTACAAGGCCCAAACTATTACTGAGGGTCCACCATGTGCCACACACTGAAAGACTTACTGTGATGGTTAAGTTTTGTTGTCAACTTGACCTTTTTAGTAATCTTGGATGGGTCTCTGAGGTTGTTTACAGGAAGGCAGCCTGCTCAGTAGAGGCAGGATGTAAGAAAACTCAGAAAGCTAGAACCAAACTTTCCTTCCTCTCTGTGATGGCAGTGCAGGAAGGAAATTCCAGAGACTCAGGGAGAGAAGTCTGGGGAAGGGTTGTAAGAATCCACCCTAAGACTATATGAAGGGGAAAAAAAAATCTCCTCTCTACCCCCTGCCTGTTTTGTTGGTGTGTATATGATGTTGGTGATGGGTTTCTCTCTCTGCTTGGACCTGTGAAAGGGGCCAGCTTCTTTTGCCATTATGGAACTTCCCCTGGATCTGTAACTTCAATAAATCCTTTCTTCCCTTAACTGTGCTTGGTTTGGAGATTCATCCCAGCAGTGTATGGCTTAAAGATACCTACTTTACTGGATTTAATTAATATAATCCTACAAATACCCTTTATAGTAGGAAACATCATCCCTGTTACAGGGAGAAGACTGTAAGGATGTGTATTTACAAACTACTCTATGAAATTTGCTCAAATGAGCAACAGGCAGATGTTAGATTTGAAAGCAAGTCCATCTGACTCAAAAAGTATCATTTCTGGCCTGTTCAGAGGAAGAATAGCAATGCAGACAACCAGTATGTTTCTCTGAAGTAATGTGGGTAGAGGTGCACAAATAATAAGGCTTTATTCATCCTGACTTAGATCTATTCAATCTGATTCTTGGTTTGTACTTTTCCGAGAAAAAGCAGATTGAGCTGTAAATATTAGAAAAGATGACAGAAACATGCTCCCAGGTTTCCAGACCATGTGCAATATAGAACAGGAGCCAGATATTGTAGGATATGATAGGAACCAAGCTGTCACCTGTAGAAGAACACCCAGTCCATAGAAATGTGGCTCGGTATGCTGGCCAGCAAGCGAAGGCTGGTGGGCTACAGTAATAACAGCTGATATTTCAACCTTTCTTTGCTCGTTAGTGGGAGGCTCGGTGTGACAGCATTAGAGAATCACAATTGCTTTCTTTTCCATTTGAGACATGCTCTGTAGCCCATGTTTTTCCATTCACATTTCATTTCATAAATCACAACAAGTACTATGATTTGGAAGTGGCACAGAGCATCAGCTGATTGTTTATGTGCCATCACTGCACTCATAAAACTTTCACTAATTATTAATGAAGGCAATAAATTTGTGATCTGGATGCTTTCCACAACTGTCCATAATATATATATATATCCCCAGTGCATGAAAACAATGAAATAGGTTACTATGGTTCTCTCTTAAACACAGGCATTAGGAATCCAGGAAACAAATAGTCAACTCATCAGTAGTGAACATCTTAGATGGTCTAGTCTATTTCTGGATTCTAACACTCCCCACTTCACGTCCAACCCAGGAATCTTGATAGTGTATCTAGATTTCAATTTTTCCTGGCCTGGGTGTTTATTTCTTTACATTAAGAACAATCTTACTCTACATACTTCTGAAGGTAGTTGTTAGGCTCTGTGACATGAAATAAATATTATCTAATAGGTTCTTATATTTATCCCTTGTAGCTTCAGCTGATTGAATTAGTTTCCAACTAGCCTGTGTGTTCATTTTAGCACTTCAAATAACATCAAGCACTTGGAATTAGACTCTGCTTATGTTGGAAAACAAAAACCCTCCTGAGTAAGTTAAAGAACTTATTGAAAAAATCAATAAGCCTGGAGATTGTTCCATTATTAAGGTTCCATTTAAAGTTCCAATGTCACCACGGGGAGCCTAGGAGAGGCAGAGATCTCTAGGTATTCTGCTTCACAGCAATTGTGTCTTACTATCTTTCCTTTTCTGTACTACGTCAGTTTTAGAGAATTACATAAAATTTTAGAAAAGAGTGACAGATGTCTGTCATTTTGATACAGTTGGTGCAAGCTCAGCCTTTCTGGGTTTTGTTTTCTAAAATATGACTGACAGCTCAAAGTGGAGTTCTACCAACAGATACTCTCCCAGGAGTCACCCAAATCTCCAACCATTTCTCCTGAGAGATGGTCCTTCTGCATGTAGAGGATGATGAAACTATTTTGCTATGTCTTCTGACCCACAGCCACAGATTTAGAGCAAGAGCATCTTGAAGAGAAGCAGGAAGGAGGCCTGGGTGCCTGTGACTACTGAAGACATGCTCAAACTCATGATCAGTTTATTGATTTATTTATTATTTTTCAAGGTAGGGTCTCACTCTAGTCCAGGCTAATCTGTAATTCATTATGTAGTCTCAAGGTGGCCTTGAACTCACAGCAATCCTCCTTCCTCTGCCTCCTGAGTGCTAAGATTAAAGGTGTGCTAATCTCCATGAGTTATTTTCAAAACTCATGATCAGTTTTATCAATAACTCATGGAGATTAGTAAGATATGTATGTCATTGAATTTTTCATTCACAAAGCGACAGACAGTCTAGTACCATAGAGTTGATGACTTTTTTCCTCTAACTGTACTCATGTATAACAATGAGAAAGACATACCATGTTCTCCAAAACATAAAAACTATCAAGGTATGGAGAAAACCTCATCAGAAAAATGAAGACACTAAGATCCAGTTCAGACAAAATAAATACTTCTCAAACATATGAAGTCATGCTCAGTTCCACTCATGCTGAGTCATGAACATAAAACAGTACACATAATATTTCTCAGTCCAACTGACCAAATTCCAAAAGCCTGACAACATACTCTTACAAAGCTTATGAGAAAAAAGCTATTCTTACAAATTGTTGGTAGGTATGACAGATGCTAAAACCAACATGGAAGGTAATTTGGTTCTCATAAGAAAAATTATAATCATTTTTATCAATTTTGCCTTTTAAAATGTCAATCCTGCATCTCTGAATCTATCTACTTGATAAATTGACAAAAATACAACAAGCCAATTTAACTAGTTATCAAATATATTTAAGAAGAAACAGGATAGGAAGATGGCTGAGTAAACTTCTATGTAGCCCTCTATTTAAGTGAACATATAAACATGAGCACATGGCTACTTTAACTTAAAAAGTACTACAAATGGAGGTCAGTCATGTAGTAATGAATGTCATCACTACACTACTACCCACAGGGTAGTCTTTAGATGAAATTTCTCAATTGAAAGAATTGAGGTCCCTTAATTACAAATCTAGAGTTAGAGTATAAAGATGAGTTTCATTGCTTCACACCTAAATGTTAAGACTAGCATAATGGGTTGGGGAGATGGCTCAGTGGGTAAAAGCACTTGGTTGTAAGCCTGCCAGCCTAGGTTCAGTTCTTCAGTACCCATGTAAAGCCAGATGCACAAAGAGGCACCTGCACCTGGAGTTTGTATGGCAAGAAGCCTTGGTGAGCACATTTGTCTCTCACTCTCTATCTCTCTCTCCTAAAAATAAGTAAATACATAAGTTCAAAAAAGAATTAGGATATATCTCACCCACTGAGAGCCTACCAAAGGATTGAGAAGTTTCTGTGGGCCTTAAATAGCAGGGGAAGTCAAGGGATTGTAACTTCTTAATATTGGTTTAAATTTATGAGTCAAAGTTATACTAAAGAAAGCAAAATTTTTGACCAATAGAGCATTTTGAAAACTGATGAACAGAAGAAAGTAAGAAATTAAATACTTTCCCATACAAAATATATCTCTACATAAAGAAAATGTGAGGGGGTAAAGTTCTCTTTATGGACACCTCCCAGCTAGTAAGTGAATAATGAGGATTGATGTCTGTGATGGCTAAATTTTGCTGTCAACTTGATATTTAATTATCTTGGGTGGGTCCCTGATGATGTTTACAGGAAGGCAGCCTCTCAGTAGGGGGCAGGATGTAAGGAAGCTCAGGAAAGCTAGAAATTAATATCCCTTCCTGTGTGGGCAGTACAGGAAGGAAATTCCAGAGACTCAGGAAACCATTAAGTCTGGGATAGGGTTGCAAGACAGGTGGGGAAAGAGATTTCTCTCCTGAGCCCTCTGCCTATTTGCTATTGTATGTGTGGTATTGGTGATGGCCTCTCTCTCTCTCTCTCTCTCTCTCTCTCTCTCTCTCTCTCTCTCT
>PVHP010017586.1:0-34187 GCA_004024765.1 Zapus hudsonius | reverse complement strand
GAGTCTCATATTCTGTTTTAACAAATGCTCACAAATTTGATACCTTAAAGCAACCACAATAAATTGTCTACCATTCTGGCAGGCACCATGTAGGTTGTTAGGTTGGCATTCCATTTAGGGGCTGCTTACACCTCAACTTAATTACTATGTCTCCTCTAACCCACTAGGCTCTCTCTTCTGCAATGTTCCCTGAGCCTTGTGGGGGTGTGTTTATATGTCTACTTTTAGCATTAAGCTCTCAGCAACTTCTGGATTTATGCTTTGATACATTTCACAAATCGTCATTGTGTATTGCCATCACCCTGGTGTAGGTTGTCAGGCCTGGGGTGACATCTGCCTGAAAGCTATTGCAAACAGCTATTTCTGTCTCAAGTTTATCTTCTGGGAGCAACCTTCCATGGCCATGGTTACCACACAGCCCTCACCTCACACAGGCCCCTAAGTACCCTTCCTGGATTTGCTTTGTTCATAGCCTGACATTTTGACAGCCCTGTGTGAGCACATATGTTTCTCCAGCTCACGTGTCATCTGCCCCAAAGCCGTCATTCTGATCATTTTGTTCTATCTGTAACTCCTCCTCTGGCCGCACAGCAACAGCTCACATGAAAACGAGTTGACATAATGAATGAAAAATGACATCTGCATATTATTTTGGCATATGGAGGAAATTTAAATGAAACTGGAGGGCAGGGAAAGCTGGTTCAGTGAGAGAACTGGTAAATACTTTATAATATAATTTGGCACCAAAGATTTTCAGTATTATATGTTGTTAAATATTTTGTGCATGACATACTTAGGAAATAAAAACAACACATTTGAAAATGTAAAAATTGTCTTAAGAGTAATTTCAGAAGTACTTGGTTGTAAATTTTATTGACTTCAGACTATGTTTGATTCCATTTAGGTGAAATTTTAGAAAAAAAGAAAACAGTGCAAAGAAAATTCTTTGTTATGTAAAAAGAATCATGATGGTGCCCATCTCTTTCTGCTTGGAGCTTTATTATATTTGCTTCATAACTTGATGCTTAGCTACTGGCCATTTCTTTTCCACACCCAACCAGTATCTCACAGTCCTGCTGATAGCCCAGGAGATTTGGTTTAAGATCAGACAGGGATACTAAAAGGCCACTGTGTTCTGCTCCTTAGTCTTATCTGGAGTCAGGCAGGCACAGGAGAGGCAACACTATGCAATCAGTTTCTGCTTGAGTCAGGCCTTCACCTGATGGTCAACATCATCTCCAGCCCTTCGCTTGATGGTCAGCATCATGTCCAGCCCTTTACCTGATGATCAACATCTCCAGGCTTAGATCCTTTCAGGGTCCCACCATTCCTCAGAGTACGTTCTGTTTTTACCTGTGTCTTTTTCACTAGGTCATTGCATCCCTGGCTCCATGTCTGCTCACATTTCTCATCCAGCTTAGAATGCTTTTCCAGGACAGCTAAAGACTTCCTTTCACCTTGTGTCTATCATATCTAAATCCATGTCTGGTCTACACTACAAAATTTGGTTCTGGTTATGTGCTCTAATTCCAGAGTCACATATAATATTCTACCGTTAGCCAGAGTCATTTTCTATGGTGAGACTTCTGAACAAACACCAGCCTAGACCTCATACATCTAACTCCCCTGGTTCCCAGGGAAACTTAGAGGTCTCTTTGCCTTTGCACAATAATACAGAAAAAGTTTATTCCTATCCACTGTTCTCTGATTAATAAATCGAGGGCTTTTCACACTAAAGGGCTATAGCATACAGCAGCTCACTTCTCCTGAGGCACAGATCCCATTGTCAAATTCTCCGAGACTAGGGAGATTTTTGTTCCCTCACAGAGTAAAAGTCCCCTGTTGTAGGTTGCGTTGACACTGTATACTTTTTCAAAAAGTACAGTCAACTATTCTTGTATCTGTATGCATATCCTCCAAAGGGTTATAAGTTATAGACTATATGATCTCTTCCTAGAGAATATGTGTCTTTTGATGAAAGTGAATAGTATTATTCATATTTATGTTCATTTTTCCTAAGGTTTACAATACAAAAGAGAATTGGGTGGAGAGAAAAAGAGGAGCAGTGTACATGGAGACAAATGAGGGAGTTTTAAAATATATTTCATTTTTAATTATTTAAAAAAATTTTATTTATTTGCAAGGAGAGAGAGAGAATGGGTGCATCAGGGTCTCTTTCCACTGCAAATAAACTCCAGATGAATGTGCTACTTTGTCTATCTTTATGTGGGTCCTGAGGAATTAAACCTGGGTCATCAAATTTTGCATGCAGGCATCTTGAACCCTGAGGCATCTCTTTAGCCTCAATTGAGGGAGTTTTGTTGAGAAGGACGAGAACTGTGCTTGTCCAGGATTAATATTTTCCTGGGATCCACAAACCTACAGGCCCTATCTTTACCAAGTGGCCTGGGACTCACCTTTCGACCTCAGTTAGCTCCCTGAAACTATTGGGCAGCCCTTATATATCTTGCCCTTTTCATTCTTCCTCAAACACATACTCAGTTCTGCTGTCAGATCAGGATGCAGTCTGGCCTTGGACCAGAGTTGTGGCAGCTCTGATGTGACATTGAGGAGAGGAGACTTCTTTCATGAGCCTTCTTCCTTCAGGAGTTTTCCTTTCAAAAGATTCTCCATTCTTACTAGAGTGAGCCATCGTGGGTTGGTCGTAAGCTCAGAGCATCTTTCTTATTGTCCCAGTGCAGAACAGTTGGCTTATCCTTGGTGCTGAAAATCTCTTTAACAATTACAGCTGAAGTGGCTGCATCTCTGAGCCTGGGACTTTATTTTTTGGGGGTCAAACTTTATGTTTTTCATATCTTTTTTCTCTGTATTTTGCTCTCTTTTATTGTAGATTAGATTCAGAGCAGCTAAAATAAGCCATACCACAGACTCAATGTTTTTTTTTTTTTTCTGTATGCCTTGAAACATTCTCAGCTCAAGTTCAAGTGGTTGTCTAGTCTTGACCAACAATGTTGTAACTGGCTGTAGAGGTTGGCCAATGAGGGGTGGAGGATGTGCAGAATGAGGGTGAGCATGGCTCCTTTAGTGGTTTAATTTCTCCTTAGTTCTCTTATGTGCCCCAAAGACTTCAAGAATGGCAGCTGTGAAAACAGGCCTAGAGCTGTTTGGGCCAATCTCTCTTTCGAGAACAATTAGAAAGCAAACATGGCACATTCCTGGGAAGTCAGTCATTTGTAGGGATGTCTACACATCACATAAATTCACCTTGCTTGCTAGATAGAATAATTTATGGATTCAAAAATTAGATTCTAATCCCATGGATTCGCAGGAGAAAAGTTACACATGGTTTATTGATTTTTTTTTCATGTACCCAGGAACCCTTACAGGAGATTGAAAATTAGAAAAAAAAAAACCTAGGTAAAAAGCATTTTATTTTAGAAAGTGTTAGATTTATGTTGAAGTGAAAGATGGAATGGATTTAGTGGTGGGCACCGGTAATCTTAGCACTCAGCAGGCCTGGAGTGTTCCACTTTGAACTATGTAGTAAGACCCTGTGTTTGTTTTTTTTTGACTGGAGGGTTTATTAAAGTTTTTCTCCAGCTGCCTGGCTGAAGGGTGTGCCTCCTTGGCCAGATTCTAGGGTCCAGTCTTAAGGTGTGTCTGGGGCTGGTTCTGGAATTCCAGCCATAGATATGCAAAGAGCAGTTTGGGCTCTGCAAAGCTTACTGTTTGTTGGTGTTTGTGTGGGGCTGGTGATGGGTTTCTTTCTCTCTGCATAAGATCTATGAAGGTGGGACCTGCCTCTTTCACCCTAAGGAACTTTCCCTGGATCTGCAGCTTCAATAAACCCTTTCTTCCTGTAAACTGTGCCTGATTGGAGATTCATCCCAGCAGCATGTGGTTGACTACAACAGATACAGTTCTCCAGTTTGGACTTTATAGTCCAATCCAGTCCCCAAACCAAAAATAAAACAAGAGCAACAACTACAAACGTTATAAGACAGGGGGTTTGGGGAAAAAGTCAGTAAACTGTAGAGAATTCACTAGGAAATATATGGGGGATGAAATACTATGGAAGGAAAAAATTATTTTAAAAAATTGTTTGTACTGTAAAATTAATTACAAAGTCAATGGTAATTATAATGATTTGTTATTTCATTAACCTGGTGAAGGGAGGGGGCATTTCTCCAAGGAATTTTGATGGCTTGCCCTTTTCTACTTAAGGATAGTGCAATTCAGGACACTCTACATCTGCAATTTCCCCAGTGCCTTAAGCTATACATAATTAATATGCTAATTGGCATATTTTGAGATGACATGTGTCCTTAATGTCTTCCAAATTCCAAATTCAAATCAGTATTTGAATGCTAATCATTTGGACACTGCTTATATTTATATTGATTGACGTTTCACAATCACAGTGATACCTGCTGTCAAATGTTCAGAAGTTAACCAGTTCAGAGAGGCAGATTTATGAATATTTTTGACAACACAGGGCACTTCCGCCTAGCTCCTGTGCAAAACTCACACACATTGCATGAGAAAAAATTCACTCACATGCCAGTTCTTACCTTGGAGTTTTGAAAGCATACTTTTTTTATCATTGTTTTCCACATCAAAATAGCAAGTTTTTTGTTTCATTTTCTTTGTTTGTTTTTCAAGGTAGGGTCTCACTCTTGCTCAGAATGACCTGGAATTCACTATATAGTTTCAGGGTGACCTCAAATCCATGGTGATCCTCCTACCTCTGCCTCCTGAGTTCTGGGATTAAAGGTGTGCACCACCACAGTGGGCTAAAATCGCTACTTTTTGAGATGAGCCATGTGTCAGAATTTTGGGGTCTTTAGCAACTTCCTTGTAAGCCTTTCTCCATCCATGAGGTGGTCTTCCTCTCTTCACTGTTTCCATGAAGTCTGACATCACATCTCGTGTGCCTGGTTGCATCTTCCACACATATTCTGTCTGTATTTTTGATACACTTTTATCCCTTGATTGCCACAGGGGTCTTCCTACTTGTACTTATCTAGAGGAGTCGGCCTGCATCTTCTTCCCCCCAAACTGGTTGCTGTATGCAAGTTTCTCACAATCCTCAAAGGCTCTAGAATAATCCTTGTTGTCTTTATGTTTTCAGCAAAGCATTGTTGATGTGGTTTAGCACTGTGGTGACCTGTGGTCTCTCAGTTTTAAGTCCAACAGTATGGAATAGAGAAGTCAGCTTTGGATTTCTGCTTTGGAATGTTTTGAGTATCCTTGGTGTCTGTCTCCAGGATGTGTCTGTCAGCAAGGAGGTGCTCCTTTTGGCGTTACTAGGTGTGATGTTTAGGTTTTCTTGTCAACTTGGATCTTTTTAATTGTCTTGGGTGGGTCTCTGAGGATGTGTAAAGGAAGGCAGCCTCTCAGCAAGGGGCAGGATGTAAAGAAGCTCAAAGAAGCTGGAAGTAAACATCCTTTCCTGTGTGGGCCATGCAGGAAGAAAATTCCAGAGACTCAGGAAGCCATTAAGTCTGGGGAAGGGTTGTAAGACCTCATCCTAAGCTACATAAAGGGGAAGAAATTCTCTCCTTGGCCCCCCTGCCTGTTTCGTGTTCCGTGTGTGTGGTGTAGGTGATGGGTTTCTCTCTCTGCTCGGACCTGTGAAACAGAGCCAACCTCTTTCGCTGTTATGGAACTTCTCCTCAATCTGTAGTTTCAATGAATATTTTCCTCCCTCAAATTGTGCCTGGTTTGAAGATTCATCTCAGTTGCCTGTGGCTGACTGCGACACTCGGGAAGGGTCTGTTCTAAGGCTTGCCCCAACTTTGGTAGCTTCTTGGCTCGTGGCAGCAGACTGCCAATCTCCAAGGAACTTTTTTTTCTTGTGTGTGTGTCTCCTTTATAGGTGACAAAGACCATGCAGATTTTCTTCTATGACTTTTGTACACTTTTTATTTTTGAATTATGTTTATGAGCTAACCTGAGTGAATTTTAGGGTAAGACATAAAGCTTTTATCTTTGTTTATATATCTTTATGAGTTCTAATTCATTTTTTTCATAATTGTTCTGTAGCTATTTTATATTATAAAATTTTCAATATGTAGAAACTTTGTATGTACAAATCCTGTGTTGGTACTACCATTTCTCTCATCTCTGTCCCCATTCCACTGATAGCCCTTCTCAGAGGGATGGCCAGAATGCTCCATGGGATGGAGAGTTGTGAGTTGTTCAAGTAGCAGTTGTGAGGCAATGCTTTTGAATATTTCCCTTACAATGACTCTTACAATCTTTTTGCCCCCTCTTCCTCAAAGTTTCCAGAGCCATTGTGGTGAGCTTTAATTATGCTTTAGGTTTTAGCAGCCTCTTGATTTCTGCATTGGAACATTACGAGTATACACGGTGTCTGTCTCGATGACTGTGATGCTTAAGTTTGGTTGTTAACTTGACCTTTTCAGTAATCTTGGGTGGGTCTCTGAGGATGTTCACAGGAAGGCAGCCTCTCATAAAGGGGTATTCTGTAAGGAAGCTCAGAGGAGCTGAAGCAAATATCCTTTCCTGGGAGGGCAGTGAAGGAAGGAAATTCCAGTGACTCAGGAAGCCTATAAGTCTGGAATAGAGTTGCAAGACTGTTCCCTAAGGCTATATAAAGTGGGAGAAAATCTCCTCTCTCCTTTTGCCTGCTTGATGGTATGTGTGTGTGTGTGTGTGTGTGTGTGTGTGTGTGTGTGTGTGTGTGTGTGTGATGCTGGTAATGGGTTTCTCTCTCTGCTTGGACCTGTGAAAGGGACAGCCTCTTTCACCATTGTGAAACCTCTCCTGGACCTGTACCTTCAATAAATCCTTTCCTCCCATAACTGTGCCTGGTTTGTAGATTCATCCCAGCAGCATGTGGCTATGACAATCACCCTGGCACAGGTTGACAGGCTCTCTGTGGAAGCAGCACTCTTGCTCATCTCACCACTTTATCTGTGATTTCACATGGGCCCTAGCTGATGTGTTAGGGGAATATTTTTTTATTTTCATTGATTTTTTTTGCTTTCTCAGGCTGGCTGTTGGACTCACAGCAATCCTCTATATCTGCCTCCTGAGTGCTGTGATTAAAGGCTTGTGCCACCAGGCCTGGCTCCTCTGTCCTTTTGACAAAAATCAGTTGGTAATATTTATGTAAGGATACTTTAGCTTCTGTATTGTGTTCCATTTACCTACTCATCAATCTCTTCTCCATTTCTTCTCTCACTTTATATCATAGCTTTATGAATCACATAGATGAAAGGATATAGGTCATTTATCTGCTCGGCAGTCTTGTGTCATATCGTACAGGCTCAATAAGAATGTATTGCTATCTTTGGAGAGAATGCCATTGATGTGACATGAATTTCCAAGAGAGTTATACAGGAAATGTCTAAGTCTTAATTGGCATGTTATCCATAACCCAATGAAAGACTTGAGCAAGTTCAACTATCCAAATAAATGAGCTCATTAGGGCCAGTTTACATAATGATGTACAAAGGACTATATTCTCTAAAGCCAACAATGTAGGCTTATGATTCCATTTTAGGTGGTTATCAGGACAGATGCCTGGGAGCACCATCTAATGTTTATGTAGCAGAAATAATTATAGGCTCAGGTAACATCAGGTAGATAAAACCATGCTCTAAGATAGTTACAGTTGTATGTGCATTCCACCTAGCTATTCTTGGGGATTCTGTTGAGGTGAGAGACTAAATGCTTTACCTTGCTGTAGTCTGGTGTGTAATCTTTGCACACAGAACATGGTAACTTGCTGAAAGACATATTATACTCTGGTTAGAACACAGAGGATCAGCATCCCCACATTCTACCCCTTCCTGTAGCTCTTACATCCTCTTGCCTTGTCCTCAAGTTTCCCTGAGCAATGGATGGGATTCTATAGTTATCTTCTTCTGACATCTATGACATTCCACAGTAAAACTGTAGAAATAGATATTCTAAAGGGATACAAGTTTCAGTCAAGAGTAGATTGGAGTACCAATGACTGCATATGACCCAAGGAATATGCAAAAGTATGTAGATGTCTAAATGAGCTATGCCATCAATATCTCCTTTTAAATATTTTAAAGCACCAGTGACATTAGCCTCATTATCTGGAAGAGCAGGATGACAAGCTGCGTCAAGGAGGGTATGAGTGCCTCCATGGGTAGCTGTCAGTATGTCAGAGAACATTCTGCTCTGTAAGACTAACTTCCTCCTTGGTGCCATCTCCTGACTCAGCAAAAACTCAGGAGTATGTTTGAAGCCCTTGGTGATAAAATGCTGAGCACTTATATCTGAATTGAAGTGTCCATATGTATGAACAGTATAAGTGGTATACCTATTATGCCAGTCACTTGGAAAATTAGTTTTAGAACTTTCGTGTTTCATAATTATATTCAAGGTATCATAGGTACAGTCAGACAAGAAAGGCCACCCACAAGTGTGTTTTTCTGGCTCAGTTGAAGCCAATTATGGTCACAAATGATTCTCATCCAACCACCCAGCCGGTGACTGCTGGTGAGTAGTATGCTCCATGTGGCTCAGAGTGACTCTTGCCTCCTAGTCTATTCTATTCTGAAGCATGTGTGCCATTAAAGAGTTCTTGGTTGCTAACTGTTCCATACGAGGATGAAATGGGGCATGGGCTTCATCTTACTCTTTAAGAGAGAGCAGAGCATAAGTATGTAGATGTCCATCTTCAACAATCATCCAGATTATTCTTTTCTATGTGTGATGTGCATGAATTCGGGTTTATTCACCTATCCCCCTGGGACCAACACCATTAGAGCAGAGGATCCCCTCTTGCTTTACTTAGGATACTTAAAGAAGGCCCCATTAGGGTTCTCAGAATGTCTTCTCAATTTTGGGAAGCAGTAGATTCCAGGGCATTCCTGTTGACTAAGTAGAGGATATTCACAACATATCCAATAGTCAGACCTGTGGTAGTCATTGTAATTACCTACAATTAGAAGAGACTGCAGTTAACCATGGGACTTAGCATAAGTCCTGTATGAAGCACCGTTACATTGCACATCACAGTGTGCAATACATATAATGAAAAAAAAAGTAAATTAGAAAATCTTTTGCTAATCAAGAACCTCTAACTGCTGAATCATTTGCTTTCACTGAAAAGCAGAAAAGTGTCCTATAGAGAGGGCGGTAGAAACGGAAGAGGCTCAAAATTCAGTGAAGCTGAAAATAAGTGATTCTTATTTATACAGCTCAACACTGAAAAGGGCATCTCTAGCCAGGCTCTCCAAGGCTCAGGGCACATTGCAGAAGAAGCAATGGAAATAATTTAGGAGCCATGAGGTGGGAAGGAGTACTTTGGGAAACTTTCCTGTAGACATGACCCCATGGGAATTGTCATTATTCCCAAAATACCCTCACACATTTGAGCCCATCAAAGGAGAAGGGCAGAAAGAATGAGACATTGAAACAGAGAAAGGACTTCTTGGAAAGAGTAGGGTGCTCACTGGAATGAGATTGGAGGGGAAGGGATAAAAGGAAAGACTGGAATACAATCAAATTAAATGTATGGTCATGTATTAAAATTCTCAATAAAATACTTTTTAAAAGCTTGAGCAGCCATTGACTTATCATTTAGTTTTGTATATTGTTTCATATAGAAATGTTTTGAATTTATAAATGGATGAATATCTGATAAGTCAATGTTTAATCTGTACAATCAAACATTATAATATTATTGATTAGTCTACATTTCATAATACAAAACGATAACAAATTATAACACTTTCATCTTTTAAATATTTTTATTTATTTATTTTCAAGCATAGAGACATTGAGAGAAGAGACACAGACAGAATGGACACTCCAGGACCTCCAGCTGCTACAAATGTAATTCAGACACATGTGCCACTTTATGTATCTGGCTTTATGTGGGTACTGGTAAAATGAACCCAGGTCATTAGTCTTTGTAGGCAGATGCTTTGACCACTTAGGGATCTCTCCAGCCCCTCACTTTTATTTTTAATCTTACTGTTGCTGAAGTGCCCTGAAGCACCAACCAAAATTGTAAATTAATATGTTATATATTGCATTTTGATCGTCATCCTCTCTCTCTTGCCCTCCTTGAGCCCTCGCCCCCCCACCCACACAAGTGCATACTACAGTCAAGAAAATGACTCTTCTCCATGATAACCATTAACTGCTAATGGCTTCTCAGTAGGAGTGGGGCTCTCATGATAATGGAACGTTTACTGGCCTGATATTTTGCAGGTCTTATGCAGTAACAGCAAGTGTTGTGAGTTCATGAGTAAAATAGTTACTTCATGACTCAGGGAGAGAGTTCTAGATCCTTCCTCCCCATCATCCTCCATCTCTTACATTGTGTCCATCTTGATTTCCACTGCAGAACTGCCTGGCCAGAGAGGAGAAGGGGAAGATAGTGTCCATAGATGCATTCTGTACATGAGTTTTATTTTAGGGATGAGTTCATGTCATTTATTTGTTCATGCTCATGAAATATCTGACTGATTTTTCCAATAGCATTTTTCTTTATACTATCCTTCATTTTTTAGAATGCTAAAGCGATAGCTCACATAAAGTAGCGGAATAATAATAAATGGGTTCTAGGTACAAACAGCCTGAGATGTGAGTCTGTTCTCTGCTGGGACAGTGACCAGGCATGTTAAAAATTCAGAGAACCCTGACAGTAAAGAAATAAGTTTATTGAACACTTGTCAAAATAATGTAATTTTTATTTTTATTATTTTCCTAGCAATACACAACTGTTTAAGAAAATGCCCTTTAAGACCTTTAAATCAGAAGAGAAAAATATTTAACACAAGATAATAATGAAATTAATTTGATAAAGGTGTTTGGAGAATCTCTAACTACTTGTATACTAAATGATATACTTCTAAATAAAATAAAATAAAAATTAAGAAAAATTTTAAACTCAATGAAAAATTAAAATTTATTAATGATAGAAGAAATAGAATTATTCTATCCAGATGGATGGTGATTTTATTGTTAGAGAATATGCTATGTGTACTATCAAACTTTTAAATTAATATTTATTTTATGACTATTATCTGTCTTGGTGCATGTGCCGCTTGTACTATAAAAGAATATTTAGGGCTGGAGAGATGGCTCAGCCAGTAAGGCACTTGCCTCCAGTGCCTAAGGCCCCGGGTTCAATTCCCTAGTACCCACATATGCCAGACCCACAAGGTGGTGGCCCTGGTGCTCTCTCCCTCTCTCTCTCTCTCTCTCTCTCTCTCTCTCTCTCTCTCTCTCTCTATATATATATATATATATATATATATATATATATATATATATATATATATATATATTCCTCTGCTTTAAAATGAATAAATAAAATATTTTTTAAAAAGAATTAAAAAAAGATTTATTTTTGTGGGTGTGGAGATGGCTCGGAACACTGGAACCCACAGGGTGCAGCCAGGAGAAAGACAAGAGGCAGAGACATGAGAATCCCAGAAACTCATGGGACAGCTGGGCACAGCCACGCACAACAAAGAAATAATGCATATATCTGGGTCTGGTGGCACATACCTTTAATCTCAGCGCTCGGGAGGCAGAGATAGGCCACCTGAGACAATGAATTCTTCATATAGTGAATTCCAGACTAAAGTGAACCCTACTTCAAAAAAAAAAGGAAAAATGAACTATTTTGTAGTTGTTGAGTGTTTTACAAATGTCAACGAAAGCCAGTGAACTGATGGTGAGAAATCTCTTTCCTTGTTATTGTCTACAGCCTATAAATTACCAAGCCCCATGAATAATTCCGAGTTTGTTATATTTTATGTCTACCATGTTTTGCTTTAATTTTTTCCACAAGCATTCAGCAATATTACTTGTTGTCTTCTTGATTTTTAATTAACCTCATCATATCATAAAATTTCCCTGTGTCTGATAGTGTTGTGCTTTGAGCCTGTTTTTCCTGGTATGAGTTTATCTATCCAGATTCATTATCTATTACCCTTCCAGGTGTGACTTTGGTCTCCACGTTAAGATGGAAGTCCTTTAGACAACATGGACACCTTTCCATGCTTGGTCCATTTACACTTAATTTAAACAGTGCAAGATGCTACTTCAATATACCATCTGCTAATTTATTGTTATCTGCTTGATCTCCATTCTCCACTTATCAAACTTTTGAGATTAATACTTTGAGTAGATCTTCTTGGATTTTCTCTCCAATACTGCCGACTAATGTATCATTTTATTTTAAACTCTAGTAGCTCCCCTGGGATTTCTATTATTTATTTCATCTCATTGCAGTCTTCCTTCACAGGTAATGAATCTCTTCCTAATACAATGCATGATTTTTAAATTATATATCACATAGCTTTAGTAGGAAATTTTAAAATTATGAAACTGATCCTTTATCTTTACCCTCTGTCTTGCCATTTTTGAAGCTAATTTTTCCAAGATTCCATCTGGTGTTAGTTTTTCTTCTGCATGAAGAACTTCCTTTTACGTTTTCCATCCTGTGTGTCTGCACGGTTTCTCACACTTCCACCAGACATGTTTGGATTGGCTGTGGTAGATCTTTAGAGGTTTCTCACAAGTACATAAAATAAAATTCCGTATTCAGAACTGTCCAACAGTATCATGTTTGTTGTTGAGGGCTGCTAAGTCTGTCCTTGGCTGACACACTTTTCTTAAGGATCTTATAACTGTCATTCTGCTGTCATTTTTTCCCAAACACTGCTGTCAAGTTGCCAGAAACTGATATTTATCTTGTAAAAGTGGCCTTATTGCCCAGAGGATCCTTTTTTTAATTTTGAAATTTAGCAGTTTGAGTAATGTAGATCACAGTGCTGAAAAAAAATGTAGGCCTCTTTTTCCCTGGCTTATTGGAAACTCTGATGGAGTTTCGTAACATTTTTAAGAACATTTATTTGAGAGAGCGAGAAAGCAATAGAGAGTGAAAGAGAGAGAAAATGGGTGTGTCGTGACCTACAGTCACTGCATAGGAACTCCAGATGCATGTGCCACCTTGTGCATCTGGCTTTTCATGGATAATGAGCAATCAATCAAACCTGTGTCCTTAGGTTTTGCAGGCAAGCACCTTAACCACTGAGCAATTTCTTTGGCTCCTTGTGACTTTTTTTTTTATTGTAGAAAGTGTCCCTAAGTAACATATAGTTTTGTTGATGTAACAGTTGAATTCCCCTCCAGGGAATCCAATTGCACACATATTGAATCAACTGTGTGTGTGTGTGGTGCCCCTCCAAAGCCTCAGCTGCCAACACATTGTGTTTATTTTTCTCATGCATAGGTTCTGTGTCTTCTCCTGTTCTTTTCTTAATATTGTTTAAACCATGGTTGCTTCAATTTTGCCTTACATGTGTGATAATTTTATTGTTTTCTCTTATTTTTTCACAGAGTCCTAGCAGGTCAGTTTCATCTATCTGCTATCACCCAACTCAACAAACCTTTTCATTCTACTTTACATCCTTGCTTATTTTTTTAAAAATGATATCATTGTACTTCACTGGAAAAAAATACACTGTGATTTTGACCACCCTTTCCTATGTCATCACATTAATTTAGTCAGGAGTTCTTTTTTTGCTATTAATTCTATTCTTTGTCTCCTTAGCCACAACACTTTTATGTTTAATTCTTTAGCTCCTTAATCATTAGTTATTAAGTGGGCCAAGTTTCCTAGACAAGCTATGTGTTGGAGGTTCTTGGGACGTCTTAAGAGGGTAAGAAGCAGTCCAAGCTAGCTAGTATTCCAAGGTAAGAAACAAAGGCTCTCTTTTACCAGCTAACTCAGAGTTGTCTGTCTGCAAGTGCGGCTTGCACACGTTGCTCTTTATACAAACCACTTTGGCATTTCTGAAATTTAATACCTCACCGTGCATGCATTCCAAATTTGCTTTGTGGGCACAACTTATAGACTGTTTCCACATTGCTTTCTAACTTTTAGGCATGATGTCCTTGGCAATCCTTTAGAAAATTGTTTTAAGTGGTCTTTCTCCTTGGCTTTTTTCTAATTCTTACCACTGACTATAATTATTCTGATTTTATGAACATCATGAAGTGACAATACTGAGAAATTTCAGTGGTGAAATGCATCTGTGTCCTAGAGTCTATGATTTCCACCCTCTGAACTTTATTGCTCCACCACTGTGAGCTGTGATTTGTCAATGTTGGGTTGATGAAATTCAGTCATTTTGTCTAACTGAAGCTTGTTTTTCTCTCATATAAGAAAGCTCCAAGGAATATATTCTCTGAATTTTTCTACCTTGGAACATCTTGTTTGTTTTCAAGACCTTCATAATTAAAGATAAGTGTAATAAGTGTAGAAATTTGGAGTCTTGCTTTCTCTCCTGTATCATCTTAATGAATCAGTTCACCAATATGAGTATCAGACAGTTTCTGTGAGTGACTATTAATAATCTGAATTTCCTAGTCTATTTGATTGATTTGCACAACCAATTAGTACTTTTGAAAGTTGGTAATTTTTATTTTGCAGGTTTTTCAGTTAACACATCATTTTTAAAAAATTTAGGTTTCAAGATAAAACAGGTGTGCGCCAAGTTCTCATCTTTCTTATCACACATCCCACCCTATCTCTCTTCATATTTTACCTTGTATAATCTCATGATATTCATTATAACTAATAGAAACCAAAGGACATTTTTTTTTGTACAAAATGTCATATGTTACATTAGCTTCATTCATGGAAATTAAATATATCAGCATGCATTGATCTTTATAGTTACATACTGAACAGTTTTACTGTCATAAAATCCACCTACTCTTCCCACCCTCCCACGAACAGTTTACCTCTGGAAAAACTGACCATGGGAGAGGAATGATTTCTCCAACAGTTTACTTTCTCCAATAGTTATGTTTTACCAATAGTGTAAAGAAAGCAGTGTGGAAACAGTTTTATGTTGTGCCCATGAAGCAATAAAATGTAAATGTCCTTCTCCTCACCATTTCATGTAAATTTGTATGCTATATAAGTTTTTCAAATTTGTTTTTTTCCCTTAGAACTGTGCAGTTAAGTTCACTTGATAACCTCAGCTCTAGTTCGATTTTAGTACTGGGCACTGTTCTATTCTCTGCTTGTTATGGAGTTCATCCATTCACCTTCTGAAGGATATCTTGGTCATTTCCAAATTTGTACACTCATAACAAAGTGCTAGAATTATCTATATTCAAGCCTTTGTATAGATATTTGGATAAATGCTAAGGGACTTGATTGAAGGATCATAATTTATAATTTCGGAAGGAACTAACAAATAGTGTCTTAAACTGACTACCAGTTTGGATTCTCCCCAGCCATGAGAGAGTGTTCCTATTACACCTCATCCATTTGGGGTTTAGGCCATTCCAATAGGTTTGCATTGGCACATAACTGTGGTTTCTATTTGTGGTTACCTAATGACATGATGCTAATTATCGTCACATATTCTGATTTGACATCTACTTACAGTGTTTGAAAATGATTTTTGGCCAATTACTAAATTATCTTATTATGAAATCTTAATAACTATTTGCCTGACAATTCTTTATTAGATATTTTTAGTAAGATTTCAAATGAATTTATGCTATGTTTTCTCATTCCTTAATGATTTTTTTCCCTCAGAGAAGAATTTATTTTTCTGTTGTTCTCCAGTGACCAAGAAGGCAGTGGTTTATTATTGCAATTCTGTCCTGGCCATTGTACACATTGGAGTCTGAGGGAGGAAGGCAAATAATTTTTTTCTTTATGATCAATAATTAGATACACTTAATGAGCAAATTATGTGTTCATGCCCCATTTCCCCGATTTCCCTCTTCCCTGTCTCCAATCAGTTGGATATCCTCCTCCGTGGGCAGTCTGGATCAATCTATAGGGTAGGGAGTTATGGATAGCCTAGGAGTCAATCTGGTTCCACTCCCTTTGTATGTTGTTACTGAGGGGGGCAACATCTCTGGATATTCTCCTCCACCATGGTTCTTACAATCTTTCCGCCCTCTCTTCTGCTCAGTTCCCTGAGTTGTGGTGGGTGAGTATTAAGGCTGCTCTATTGTTGAGGTCTTAGGGGGTCTCTGTACTTTTGTTTTAGATTGTGTTGAAGATCATTGGTGTCTGTCTCTATGGCTCATCCTGGGTTAATTGATTGGCTGTGCTCATAGGTTTCTTGCTTATCCCACCACTCTCTGTGGGGTTCCATATGGATCCTCCATGGTAAGTCTGGGGTGGCTCATCTCTTGCCAGGATGGCAGCTATTGGCCTGTGGTTTGTTGGTAGGCTTGGAAAGGCCAGAGCTCTCTCTCTGCCTTCTGAAAAATACAAACAGAATCTCCACTGGAGAGTGAGATCAGTATAAGTTAACTGAGATACACATTTCTGGATTAGCTAGATTCTATTGTGAGTAGCCTCTTTGTAAATCACTTGTAAAGTGCATTTCTCATTGGAGTCCCAAGATTTTGGTTCCCAGTACATTTCGCCTTGAGTCCCCAGTTCCAGTTAAGGGATTCCCGTCCCTGAGTGGATTACTTGGCCAAATTAAAAGCTGTTGATTACCTCCCCTCCTAGGCTTTGGTGGCTTCATTGCAAAAGTGCTCCTTTCTTGTTTCGCTGTTCTCTCCCAGTAGAAAGTGTGTTCAGCCTACTCATGGTGGCAGACTGTGTTTCATATTAGTTAATTTTGATAAAATGCAATGCATTGGTGTCTGCTTTTTTATGTTGTAATCTGAAAAGTCATTGCCTAATCAAATGTCACTTATATTTTCTTTTATTTTTCTCTCCTCTCCTGTTCCTTCCATCTCCCTCCCCTCCATTCTCTTCCTCCTCCTCCTCCTCTTCTTCCTCCCATTTCTCTTTGTCATATTGAGTGGGCTGGAATCACACTTCATAGCTGAATATGACTTTGAAATCCTGATTCAACTTTCAAATGTTGGGATTACAGATTACCATGCAAGCCTGAGGACCTAAATTTGATCTCTGGAACTCATGGAAAACACGAAATCTAGGCACAGCAGTGATGCAAGCTTGTAATTTCAGTACCAGGGAGATAGAGCAAGTGGATTTCTGTACCGCACTTGCCAACATGTTTAGCTTACTGGTGAGTTCTGGGCCAAAGAAAGACCAGGTGTTCAATCGCCACAGCAAGTCTGATAATGCATGAAAGGTCAATGGAGACAGACAGCAATGATACCCAACAAAACCCAGGGCAAAGGTCCAGAGATACTTAAGATCTCAACAACAAAGCAGACTTAAAACTCATGCACCATGACTCAGGGAACTGAGTGGTAGAGGGGGCAGAAAGATTGTTAGAGTCATGGTAGGGGAGACTATCCAGACACATTGCCCCCCTCAGCAACAAGGCTCAAAGGGGGAAGAAAAAAAAGAAAAACTGGCTCCCTCTGGTGCAGTTCATAACCCCCTAACCTATGGACAGATCAAGTATGCACACTGAGGAAGGACCCCAGTGGGTAGGGGACAGACAAGAGGGAAATGGGGACACCCTCATAAGATTTGCTCATATAATGTATATACTTATTCATAATAAAGGTATTAGTTTTTTTTTAAAAAAAGAAAGACCAGGTTTTAAAAACATACGTATGGTGCCTGAGGACTGACACTCAAGGTTGTCCTCTAGCCTCTACAGGTATGTACATATCTCTACAACATACATATCCCTAACAACTTGTAACTGCACTCATATAAACATACACACGCCCTCTACACACACACACACACACACACACACACACACACACACACAGAAAGAGAGATTTCATATCACACACACGTACACACACACAGAAAGAGAGAGAGATTTCATACCACACACACACACACACACAGAAAGAGAGAGAGATTTCATACCACACACACACATACACACACACACATACACACATAAATATATGGTAGTTTGTTGACACTCTCTAACTCTTTGGGTCCAGGAAGAAGGACTGTGGGTAACTCTCAAGAGACAACACCCTCTGCTCCAACAAGGCATGTGACCCACGTGTCCTCAACAGCTTAGATGAGAGGGCAGAGAGTGTTAGAGGATTGAGTGGGAGAAGAGTGATGTTTTCTCAGGTTAGACACTTGTGGTTGAAGCAATAGAAGACAGCACAATGATACAACACGAATAGATTCTTTTTGAAGTCTGAATCTTTCAAGTAGAATAAATATTCTTTTTCTCCTATGAAGTTTTGAGCACAGAGAGTACCTTCAATATTCAATGACGAAGCATGAAATAAAAATGACATTTTTCTAGAGAGGTCAAAGAAAGTGAATTTTGCTTCATGAATTATTTGCAGAGAGGAAAAATAAGCAAAAGCAAACCTACCAACCAACCAACCAAACAAACAAACAAACAAAGACCACATGAAGACAAGAGCAGAGGGAGGTGTCAAGGAAGAGCAAGTTAATCCAGAGGCAGGTGTAACTTCTGTTGCTGGTTGAAGTCCTTACAAATCCTCAGCTGAATGTGGGAGGCTCAGGAATAACACCCTTATCTCAGTCTCTCTACATTTACACATTCTCGGCTACAAAAGTGGATCTGAGATGTCATTTGTAGATGGGGTCCACAGAGTAAGATAAACTTCTGGTCAATTCCACATCCACATTTCAAGAATTAGAAAGCCACACCATATGCAGTTAAAAATACCATTACTATAGATGGATGAGGACTCTCATTCTTAAACATAAATAACCCAGGATTTGAATATTCAAAATTTAGCATGCTCATCCAAGGAATGAAATGATTTATATCCATTTACAAATGTATGATGCCTGAAAAATACTTCAGACTTTATTAATGGAAACAGAATAAATAAAGCATTATGCAAAAAAGAATCCAGTGTTCATTGTGGTGTGTGTGTGTGTATGCATGCACACACTCATGTGTTGGCTTGAATGAAATGCCCCAGGTTCAATTCTCCAGTACCCACATAAGCCAGACCCAAAAGGTGGTGGCCCTGGTTCTCTCTCTCTCTCTCTCTCTCTCTCTCTCTCTCTCTCTCTCTCTCTCTCTCTCTCTCTCTCTCTCTCTCTCTATCTCTCTGCTTGAAAATGAATAAATAAAATATTTAAAAAAGAGTATTTTTCTTTCCCTAAGGATAAACATTGAATAATCCTTTCAAATCTCCACTTTTGCCTTTCCTCCAAATTTATATCCAAGAGAAAACATTCCTCATTTCTCACATGGAACTGTAAGCATATTGTAACATGCCTTCGTCATCCTTTTTTTTTTCTATCGCTTGGCTTAGAGGAGATGAAATATGAATATTTCATGGCAATTTGGCAGTTTATACATATTCAACAGTTTTCGTTCCTGATCATTTGGCATCCAAAATTTTGTACCTTGTAATAATTTTAGTATCTTTATTTTTCAATCATATACATGTACATTTCATATATGCTCCCAAAAAGAATAAAATGGAATGTGGGAATGGTAAAGGCCCATAAACATGCAGATATTTCAATTACAGACACCAATTCTGTTTTCCCATCTTTGAGAACACTGGCAGAAACTAATTCACGTGTTTAGGATAAACTGAATTTAAAATGCTATTTTTTTGAAGTCACAAAGCACATGTTTTTATGTTCTGTTTTGGAAGAACACAGATATCCCTCTAGTTGAAATACATTCTGTGAGTTCCCTGAGTAAAGGATTATTTTTCTGTTGTCTAAATGCGTAAGTGAATTTGCAGCATGTGTTCAGCTTGAAGGCCATTTGGATGGACGATGAGTTACACACAATTACTAGCAAATTAGGTGAGCAAAAATGCAGAAAATGGAATTTTGGCAACGATAATTACTGTGACTGCAGCTGAACAGCAGAAGGGTTTGTGGGATGCCACTTTATTGTGAGCTTGAAGAAATCAGTGCTGGGCTCTGAGTGCAATGAGGAATGAGGTGGCAATCATTTGAGACTCCTGGGTGAATTGAGTGGAAGTGTAAAGATGGGAACCATTAAGGTCACCAGGATGTTATCACCCGTGAAATCTGTCTCAGTGGGCAGTAGGGTCAGCTTGGCAAGGGTGCTAATCCTGAAGATGGCAATTTTCCTCCTGTGAAAAAGGAAAGAAGAAAGCTTTCAGAGTATCTCATGTAAGCGAATAGCACCAGTACACCATAAAATAGAAAAAATACAATTTTCAACACAGGAGAAAAGGAACAGATTTAATATTAAATAATCAAAAAACTCAACATGTCATTTATAGGCATTATATCTGAGTATTTCCACTCAGATTTTCAGTCAAAATGTGTGAGGTGAATCTTTCCAAAAGGAATCTTTTCTAAATATCGATTAGTAAAATAGATTTATATGGGGAGCTGCTTCGACGTCATTTTGAAGGTCTCTGCCATTTTTTCTACTAACCAGAGTCAAGTTTCTATTTCCCGCTTTAGTTTTCCTTCTCCAGCTGGTTAGGCTCTTTCCTAGAAATCACATGACCTCTCCTTGCAGTCAGGTGGCTTAGCAACCCAGCTACACAGTTCCTACACAAATGTCCAGTACTTCCTGCAAGAAGGCTTATAAGCTTCTGCCTGAGCTCCCGTAAAGTGAGACTTGATCAGAATTTTGTCTTGTCTCCATTCTTCGTATCTCTTGTCCCTTCCATTCTCACCCCCTCCCTTAGGGTCTTCATTGACTGACCCGCGGGCTGGGTCAGATTTAGAGTTTACTAAGAAAGATATTAGAAGTCAATGTGCAGTTTGTGTTGACACTCTGAAGTAAATACTTAGTCATCAGTGAAGTAAAAATTTCCAATATTCCAGCATGTAAGAGAGAGAGGCAATAAAAGTGGTTCTGGACTTGTGATTCATAAAGAAAGAAGGCTGAATATTTAGGGAAAGGTATGTTAGTCAACTTTTAAAATTCAGTAATTCATTATTAATTATAAAAGTAAACTTGTGTTTCATGTATGAGGATATGTACATGGAATAATAGAAAAGTTATCACCACTTGTCATTTTAGAATGATAGGCAGGCTGTAATAATATTATTTTTACTCATCTTAAAGCCCACATTAGCTATAATGGTATATCCTAATAACTTTTCTATGTCTCAGAATTCATAGTTTTGTCTGCTATGAGCTCTCATCATAAATATCTCCATGTAAGATTTAATCAAGATCTTATAGTTACAGTCCAAGAACATGTCTGTCATTTTTTTTATTAACAGACTTTACATTTTCTCTGTTATCACTGTTGTTGAGCATACATTTTTGTAGATAGACTCTGGATTGAGTTTCAGAGAAGCTGATGAACACATCTTTCTTCACTCTAAAGATCCAGTTAACGTGAAGGAAGTATAAAAGTACAATTGTCATCATCAGCTGGGGATCAAGCATTCAGAACACATAAGTTTAGGGGGGTCACCTGAATCAAACCACCACAAGAGTTAAACACTGTTTGAAGGAGAGTAACATGTAAATACATCTTTATGATGATGATCACAATCACTATTAGAATAAAATTAAAGTATGGCTAAGAAGAGGAAGAAATAATTTTCTTTTTTTCCAGACTGTGCTAGCAGCAGTTTATGTGAGAGCCTTACTGCATTATTCCTATGTCCTGAGAAGGCTTGCTACATTTTTCCCTAAGAACTTGTGTTGTGAGAATTTGTGCAGGATTGTGTTGTGCAGAAGTGGACTTGTGTGAACAGATGGAGATGGCTCAGATAGAAATGAAAGCTTTGAGGTAAAATTGCTGACCAGTTAGCTGCAAATATTTGAGGTATTATTACCATTGGGATTGGGCTAGGTGACAACAGGAAGAATGTTAACTCATTTGAAATTAAGTGGCCTGAATGCTGATGGAGTGTCCTATTCTTTATAGTTGGTTTTATTCCCCTCCTAGATTAACGATTTGGTATCCCACCTGATACTATGGGAATATAACAAATACAGGAAAGAAAGGGTCATTGTATTTGCAACATGGCTTGTTTTCTGGACATGGGTGATTTGATGGAGCTTGGTGAATTCTCTGTATGGATGCCTGATAGAATCATTGCATAGGTAAGACATAATTTTTAGTGTAGACATGAAGATTTTTGAGCTGCCAGGACTATGGGATGGCTTCCAAGGTGAGCTGCTGGCTCAGGATGGAATGTTTCTGGGCTATAGGCAGCCCACCTGGAGAGGCTGTATTGGAATTCCAGGAACATTAGGTGGTTACAATGTTGCATTTGGAGCTACAGAATTTGATGTTTGCCTCATTTTTTTTTTAGATCTTTCATTTGTCCAATATTGTGGATGAGGTGATATCCAGCTTCCTCTCATGCCATGTTTCCACCAGACTGTAAGCCCAAATAAACAACTTTCCTCCATCTGCTCTTTGGGTTGGATGTTTTGTGAGCAATGAGAAGGTAACTACAACCCCCAGATAGTATGTATCTTTTCACCAAGAAACAATTCTCATCAACTGAAAGACAAAATTTAATCTTTTTCTAGTTCCTATTTATTTGAAATGAACTACTAAGAAATTATACCTTGTATTTTACTCACCATATACCTTTGTTAGATCAAGATAATGTGGGTGTGGATGCATATCATAATTGAAACCTTTCCCACATGAAAGATATTAAGAGAATGAAGAGACAAGGCAGAGACATTTTTGCTTATTTATTTATCTGTGAGGATGCCTATGGTGAGACAGGTGTTTTACATTGTACTGTGAGCCTACAAGTCAATGAGAAAAATTGTTATCCTTATAATTTACCCCAATTCCATATCTAAATTTTGTCATATCAAGATTTGAGTTTTCAAAAACTAACTGGTTGTCGAATTCTGGATAAGAATTTTGATTCTTTTTTATCCTTATTGACATTTCTGAATAGGTCAAAATGTCTGCCGGTTGTTGATCATGTCCTTCACTGCAGACTTGATGAACCCAGTGAGATCGTCTGTGCTATGTTGAGAGATGCAAAGACTTTTAATATCTTCACCCACAGGAAGATAGTATGAGAAAACAGCCTGAGTGAATACCTTTGTGGCATTATTATGGGTGTGCATGGACTTGTTTCCATGGTTTATCACATATCAGAAATTACATACTTGTGGAAAAAACACAGATTTTTGACCTCTTGCTCCTATGTGAAGCATAAATTTTGCTCCTTCTTCCTGGATGCACAGAAGTGATCAAAAATGTTTTTTTTTGAGTCCCAGCCTCTCCTATTTCTGCATCTGCTTTCTTTCAGTAATGAAAATCATTGCCAGATGTGATGATCTGGCAAAAATTGGCTTAGTTGTGTTCAGTGTTAGTGTCTATAACTGGCTGCCAATTCCAAGCTGTTATTTTTAATTTTTTGCATTATATTCTACATTCCAACTTTCACTTTTGTCTCCTAGTCTAACTCCCCGAGCAGTGTACATTAGTGCATGCATACGGGAAATGCAAAATGGCAGAATGTGTCCAGTTTATGTCATCTTGAACCACATATTGTAGGTTTTCACGGGATCAAACCATAAGTAATTGTCAAATTTGGTAGCTCAAAAATAATTGGACGTTGGTAACTTGTTACTACTCTATGTGATGATTTATTAAATCATACTATTTATAGTTTAGTTTTCATATATAATTCACATGTCTTCATTTTTTAGGTAGTAAACTAATTGCTGAGGTTGTGTGCTGCCTAATTATAAGATTCTTTATTAGAGTATGTTCTTAAAAACACACATAAAAGAAGCATAACAACAACTTCTTGCAGGTATCTTTGATGTTATTTCCAGTTAGAACCCCGTATTTAGGATGTGCCCTCTCCTCAAAAAAAAAAAAAAAAAACCAAAACAAACAAACAAAAAAAAACATGTTGAATAGGTATGAGCATATTATCTACATCTGAGTGGTGCCAGAGGCAGAAATGGGTTGGTAATTGCCTGTGGCATGTTGCGTGCTGTCCCAAATTGTGTCATCTTAAAAAGATTTTGATAGCGTCACTTCACCTAATTCATTGGCACTCTAAATGTTAATAGATACCACTTTTCATAGGATATTCTAACATTGCCAAATCTTAACAATAAAGAAGAAATGTTGTTACCATAAAAATTTGCAAAACTTTCAGTTTGTCTCAAGCTAATTTTTCTGTCACTTCCAAGAAAGTTTGTTATTTTCAAGTACATTAATGGTTTCCATCCTTAGTCTCTTCTGGATTGAGGCTCAGCTACTTTCCCTTTCTGAAGCCTATTTGGGGATAATTTCCTAACATTTTGCAGTTTTCTCCTGTAGGAAGTCCCTACTTACCAGACACCCCTTTTGCATACACAAGAGGATGCTTTAAGCTCACTGGAGTATTATTGACTCCTTTCTTGATAATTTCTGTTTCTCTGGAACTAATAAAGTTAAATACCACTGTCATGACAGATAATACCTGGAAGTTCAAGTTCCTTCCTCAGACCAGAAGACGCAGAGGTCCTGACTTCAAGACCTTATGCACTTGAAAACACTTGAATCTCATTATATATTTAAAGCTACATCTTGCAGCTGTTGGGAATATTGCCATCTTCCCTTTTAGTCTCTGTTGACACTGGTCAAGAAGTAGAAATTAAATAATTCCAGAAAGAGTAATTATTTACCATTGCAATATTTTAACTTGGCATTTTTCATTTCCTCATAGAATTTACTTATTTTCAAGGAGAATTGCTTTGAGACAGATGTTCAGAATTATAACTGCTTGGTTCAGCAGCGGACCCTTCACTCCCCTACCCGCTTCCTTCCTTTCTTTCCTCTCTTCATTATTTCCACCTTTGCCCTGCTTTTTAATTAATTTTTTATTCCCTCTGAGTCTCCTTGTGTAGCTCAGGCTGTCCTTGAATTCACAATCCCCTGCTTCACCATTTCAAGCTGGAAGTGACTTTCTGATTTTAAAATAGCGACATCATAAGTGCTCTTGCTGCCGCTAATCTTTAGAGACATAGACTACACTAGATTTGTGGGTGCCTGGAGATTTTACACTTTTGAGGTTCTCTTGAAGGAAAAATGTAAAATATGATATTTGCAAACAGGAAAATGTGCATATATTCACAATGAGTAAAAAGGGACAAAGATGCAGAGTTTTGAAAAGTTGACAGTAAAAAATAGTAAATCCATTAATAAATCACAATATTTTTATTAGCCACTGACTGATAGGTGAATGTTTTCTCCTCATACTTTGAAACATTTTCCTATGATAATTAATAAAAAAATAATTCTTTTAAATATTAATAGTTTAGAATGTTTCCCTCTATGCCTCACTTTTCTTTTTTGTTAATGTAGTTATAATTTTAGAATACTCCATTTAGAAGAATATCTATTGAGCTTTTTTGTGGTTTTTAATGTGTGAGATGTTTTTATGTACATTGTAGGTTTTGCAATGCCTTTTCTGGAATTCCAATTAATTTTGTTTTGCAAGTTTCCTGCCAAAAGTATTTTATTAAATGTCTGGCTCAATTTTTAAACACCTTATTTTAAAATATTTCTAAGAGGAATGAAGAGATTTGGTTGGCAACTGAATTCACCATTGCCTTTCTGTCTTGTTGATGCATAAAGGAAGGCTCTACAGACTTCCAACTCTGTCCAGGACAAGCCAAGCTTCTATGTCAGTGGTCTCATCCGGTGCATCTCAGGACACACACACACACACACACACACACACACACACACACACACACAGGACCGCTGAGCCAGTATTGCAACGCAAAGCAAGTTGTCTCTGAAAATATAGACATGTTTTTGAAAGCTCATGATTCCTTGAGAAGGTTCACAGTAAATTCAGTACAAAGTGACTTTGTATCATTAAAACATAGTCCATTAAATCCAAGTTAAATTATCCCCATTCCCTTCCCCTTTACTGTATACTCCAGAGCAATCTATGTCCATGCCAGCAGCCATACAGCAACGCGGATACTTGAAGTCAAGTCATGCGGTCAGATACACTCAGAATGTGGAAGGTACCAGCCTTTAGTCTGGAATCATATTTTGTTGGGCCCCAGCCTAACTGAGTAACCTTAAACTAAGATTTAGAATATGGAATAAAGCCCGGCGTGGTGGCACACATCTTTAATCCCAGCAAAGGCATGGCAGGACACTCCTTTAATCCCAACACGCCTTTAATCCCAGGAGGCAGAAGTAATAGCTGATAAGCCTTGATCCTGTTTGTTGAAGCTGATAAGCTTTGCTCCTGCTTGCTGAGTTTCATTTTGAGAGAAATAGGCTGAACAATACAGTCTCAGGTTATAAAAGGGTTTGGGGTGCTGGAATAAAATTTGAGATTTGACCAACATATCTCCCAGTGTCTGTCATGTGTCTGTACGACTGAAGCCTCACCTCTCCCTGATGGAGCCCTTTCTCCTGCTTGCTGGCAAGACTTGGGCAACCCCAGGGAGCTGTGGTCCGAGACCTTCCCAACAAAAACCAAAAACAAAAAAGAGAAATCAAGCTTAAAAACTGCATTTATCTCTATTTGCTTTCTGGTTCTAGATGAAATATGACCAGCCACCTTTCCCACTGCATGATTCCTTATTTGATGGACCATATTCCTTTAATCCATGAGCCAAAATAAATCCTTCCTTGCTTCTGTAAGTTTATTTTGTGGGGTATTTTGTTATAGCAATGAGGAAAATAATTAATACACACATCATGAGTTATAACAGCAAGCTGATTTCTTTTTTTATCACTGAACCCTTAAGATGGTGATGCATTCATTAAGACCAGAACATTTTCTTCCATGACTAATGACAACCATGACAGTTGAGAAGCATTGACATTTACTCAAACATTTCTAATTTTTTAAGTTTTCAGACCAGGTCAACCTATACCTAACTTTTCAATTAAGAATCAACATTCACACCAAAAAAAAAAAAAAAAAAAAACTATATATTCTTTGTTTCACAAGTAAATGTTCCTGTAGTCTCTCCATTAGACTTTTAACTCAGGCTTAGCGTATGTCTCCATTAAATTGAAGTACAACTTCCTTGGTCTTGTCCCTTCTCATTAACATGAATTACCCAGCTTCTATCAATTTACTTATTTTTAAACCATCATTTGAATTCCAAAGCCTTTTATCTGTTTGGCCTGACATAGTTTCCACACATTTCACACAAATCAGACTTACTCAATTGCTACAAGGAAAAATTGCATTATATTAGTCAAGAGTGAGAAGCCTTGTAACTTATCTCACTGAATGTAGTCATATCACGGTTCAAGACTTTATTCAGAAGTTAGAAAAGGATTCCTGCCCTTATATTATGAATACCGGGTTGAATACTTCAAAGCAGGGAGCTTAGGCCCCATGTAAGTCTGAATGAAATGAGTCTCGAGTTCTGTGACTTAGGCATGGGTGTTCTCACAAGAAATTATGACGATTGATTCTCATGTGTCTCCATAGCTAAGAACCAGGAAAGTAGATAAGCAGTTCATGGCTCATCACTCACTTAAAAGAAGGATATGTTACACTTACTCTTTCCATACCCAGCTCTTCTAGCGGCACTTTCCTCATCTACACAAACACATTATCGTCAGTAGCCATTCCTTCCCATCTATTTCTCCAACACTGGAGAAGACCTTGAAGGAATTTGAACAGTTCTGATGCACGTGCAGCATCTCAAAAGGTGAGACATTTTTATGTGTAGGATTCTGATCCTTCCATTTTTACACCCACCCCACCTTCGCTTTGTAAGAGATCTGTGTAAATGGGCTTTTACTACCATTTGGGCAAAAAAGAAACTCCAGAAAGATCAAATGTTTAAAACCTTCATTCCCAAACTGTGGCACTACTGAGAGGTGATTAAGTCATGTGAGTACCAATGAGTTCACTGTGAATGGACTACTAGGAGTTTGGATCTAGTTGAAGGAAGTAGACAATGGAGGAGCCTCCCTTAGAAGTGCATATCATGCCCTGGTGTGTTCCTTTCTGTCCCAGTCTGCCTCTCATTCAACATGTTCCAGCCACCAGCCTAAAGTAATGGAGGCAGCTGACCATGGAATAAATTCTCTGAAACCTGGGTCAAAATTGTCCCTTAGGCTTTTAATTTTTTTCTCTCTGATATTTCTCACAGCAATGGAAAATTAACTAATAGCCATTGAGTGCTGTGGTGGTTTGACTGAAATGTCCCCCATATTCTCATGGGGTTTGAATACTTGGTTGCCAGTTGTTGGAAATTTGGGAAAGTGGTAGAGCTTTTGAGAAGTGGAGACTTGTGACTGTGGGTAAACCTTGAAGTTACATATCCAGACTCCTTACCAAGGCTAGCTCACTCAGACAATTTCCTTCCTGCTGCTATAATATATATATAATATAATATGATTCTTTGGCCACCTTCTCTGCCATGCTTCCAACACCATGATGAAACTTCCTCTTGAAATTGTAAGCAAAAAAACAACAAAACAAAAAAAAAAAAAAACAACCCTTTCCTCCCATAAGCTACTTCTGGTCAGGTGTTTTGTCCCAGCAGCAAGAAGGTAACTGCTACATGTCCTTAAGAGACCCTCCTCCCTATGTCAAGATGTCAAGGTCCTTATATGACCAAGCATAGATATGAAGAAAGCTAAATTTAACTCTGTGAAACAAAACTATGTCTTTGTATTCTTTATTATTTCGTCTCTTTATTTTATTTTAAAAATTATTTACCTATAGATAGTTTGTCTACTCATTTCAAAAACTATTTTTAAAAAGGATTTACATTCATTTGTGAAATCTCTTTATTATTATGAATATGAATCCCCAAACTAGCATCCTATACACCAAATGAAAGACCTCACCAAGGTACAGAATGAATGAATATTGAGCATAATATTGATCAGGTTGATTATTGAAAATACGTTAACCTACATCATAAAATGCATCTCTCTGTCATGAAGTAAAGATAGATCTATTAAACTAATATCATGTTTAGGGTGAAACTTTAATCCTATTTTTTTGAGGTAAGGTTTCACTGTACCCCAGGCTGACCTGGAACACAGACTGTAGCCAGACTGGTCTTGAACTCACACAGAACCTCCTTCCTCCCAAGGCCTAGGATTATAGGCATGCATGAAACTTTAAACTGGATAATCAAAGATAAAAATTTTATTTTTATACAATTATTATTCATTTAGTTTTATTTTCTGCAGAACATGAACATTGTTGTGATTCCAGAACTCATTTTTGTCAGTATGCTGCTTTTTGAAGTGATGTCATATTGAACACACCATTGATCTATATAAAAGTAAGCCAGCATTTTATTGTTAAAATATATCTTTGCACCTGTGCAATAGTAGTGCCCAAACCTAGGTTGTGAGGAATCAAAGGCTTTCAAATTGGCTAAGAAATCCACTCAGTGACAAGGAACCCTTAACTGAAATTGGGATCCAGGGCAAAATCCTATGGGGACCAAAAACTTGGGTTCCAAAGAGAAATTCCCACTACCAGAGAGCTACAGAAAGGCTACACCCAATAGAATCTTACCAAATTAGCAATGTGTGTCTCATTTAACCTAAACTGATCTTACTCTCTAATGGAGATTCTGTTTGTATTTTTCAGAAGGCAGTGTGAGAGCCACGGTCAACTCAATTCCACCAACATCTTAGACAGGATGGCTGACATCCTGGCAGGAGATGAACCACCTCTGGCCTATCGTGTAGGCCCCAAATGAAACCTATGAGGAAGTGGTGATAAACAAGAGACCTATCACCACAGCAAGTCAGATAATCCAGGATAGGTCAAGGAGACAGATGCCAATGATATCCAATACAACCCAAAGCAGAAACCCAGTGACACTTAAGATCTCAACAATAAAACAGTTAAAACTCAACCACCATGACTCGTGGAACTGAGGAGAAGAGGGAGCAGAAAGAGTGTAAAAGCCATGGTGGAGGAGAATATCCAGAGACATTGCCCCCCTCAGCAACAACACAGAAAGCAGGGATGTGGAGGACTGGCTACCTCCAGTAAAATTCAAAACCCCCTACTCCATGGACTGATCCAACATGCCTAACAAGGGGGATACTTAATGGATAGGGAAAAGGGATGATGGAAGTGGGGGGGGGGTACCATCATAAGATTTGCTCATAGTATGTATCTAATTTTGGATAATAAAGGCAACAAAAAATATATATTTTGGAGAACAAGAAAAACATATGATCAAGTTCAAATCCTTCAAAAGAGAATTTTTTTAAAAAAGGAATTGCAGGGGTGAAATAAGCCTTCAAATGATCTATATCTATATTTCCACTTATTTTAAAAAAATTATAGACCATATTTTCAATTTAATGTCTCAATAAGACTGCATGACACAGTTTAAGCTATATCCATGTAATACCCATGGAAAGCAATCCAAGCTAACAGTTCACAGAGTGTCCTCATAGGCAATCCCCTTGGAGTTTTCTTCATAGTAGCACATAGAAGCTCACGTTCCTTCATAGATTACAAGACAAACTTTCCCCCAGGAAGCAAAGTCAGTGCAGGGAAATCAAAGCTTGAAAAATGTTACATGCTTGCACATGAGATTATTTGTTGTCATTTTCAAATACTACATTAGGCCATTTAGTGAAGTAACAATTATTGTGAAAAATGTTAATGCTGTAGTCCCCACATGACTGCTTTCTACTGGGTTGGAAAAATGTGAAACTCTGAAGCATTTTTCTATAAAAAAATACTCCAAAAGTGAGAACTGAATGGAGTATGAGAATTATTTGAATAATCACTTTAATTCAAATGGAAATGTCAGTGAGAAGAAACATCTATTTGGGAATCACAAGAGCTATTACCATTTGAATAAAGTGATAATTTTGTTTTATTAGTAAAATGGTTTAAGCATATTATTTGTAGTGGCTTGTGTTGGAATTATAAAGCTGTTTTAATTTTTTGGGTTCTTCCTGAAACATTGTAAATTGACAATTAATTTGACTTTGAGAATGAATGATTTGCTCATGTTGAATGAGAGTTTTCAAGTGACAGAAGGAATTATAATGTAAGGGAGAATAACCCCTTCTCACATTTATTTTCAAGAACTGTGTTTTAAAATTTGTTATCAATACAACACAGCTGTAGGAACACAAATACACTAGTTTAAGAGCACGGTTATAGATCTATAATAACTGGCTCCCCTACAGCATTTGTGGTCATAAAGAGTCTGGAATTACTGAATGTTCCTAGACCTAAGGTATATACAGTAAACTTAGCAACTTTATGTTTTCTTACCAAAGTTTGCTTCACCTGAAATTCCTCTGTAATGTAACTTGGCACATACTTTAACCTAAGTACTAAGATGTAAAGAGTAACTAAGTGTGGATGCTCTAGATACCTATATATTTCATTTCATTGATTAAGGAAAACATAGGAAACAAAGTTGATAAACTTTCAAATTTTTCCTGTATGACCTCTATTATTTAAGGAAAATTAACGTTTTTAAAGATGATTCAGCAATCAATAATGGATGAATCAATGGATGTATGGCTGCCATTGTCAACTACAAGCTCAAATTATCCTGAAATATTAAGTATGTATTATATTAATGAATAGGATGAATTTTACATTTCGGTATGCAGACCTAAAAACACCGGAATACTAGATGACACTGTGGTACAGAATTCCTCTTAAAACCTGACTTATAATCACCTAGAGTAACTGGATCCCTTGTAGGGATCAGAGACTGGTCCAACAATTCTATTACATCTGACACAATAGAATTAGAAGCTTCATTTGGGAGAGAGTCTCATTCCTTATGCATATGGCACATTATTTTTCTGATGGGCTAAGCTTTTCACATGCTTTGCTTGATACAAACAAAACATAAGCACATTATGGTCACTGGGTTTTAAAGCAGAGTTCATCTTTTATGAGAGAGAAATAGACACAGAACGTGCTTGTCCTCTGGTGGACAGCCACACGCATTACAGTTATGTTGAACCGCACAATGCCAATGCCAAGAGAGGAATGCAAATAAAAGATGAAGAAAATGCATAACATAAGTTTAATCGGTGTGACATAATCCAAGTTACGAAAAGCACTTCGAATGACTCTCACCTTAGGCACTTATACAATTTTATAGGTGCTGTAATAATAGCACAGACTGGCGGCTTAAACAACAGGAATGCATTTCCTCACAGTTCTGGAATGTGAAACCCCAAACTATGTCAGCAGAGTTGGTTTCTCCCAAGGCCTCTCGGTGCTGCAGATATTTTCCATTGCCTGTTTCCTCACATGGTTCTTCCTCTGTGGTTCTGTGCTGCCTCTTCCTTTCCTGTAAGGACATCAATCCTGTTGGGTCAGAATTCACACTGATGAACTGACTTTAGCATGGCTCTAGAGACCAGTTCCCAAACACAGTTATATTACTGTGTGTGTGTGTGAATTTTGTGGCTGTGATATCCAGCCGAGAGCAGTGATCAACTCTAGAGTTAGGATAGATCTGAAAGAATGAATACAAACCATCATGGATATAATTCAAGACAATATTTATTTTTCATTACTCATTTTTCTTTAAGGGATTTGGTCTATAGGGATTCTACCAGCTTTGGTAAGTCTACTAATGAATTCCAGGCACAAGGAAGAATCTAAATGCATTCTTATAAATGACTAAAGATCACGGTAAGATTGTTGAAATTTGGTCAGCGCAATTTTCACTCCCAATGGCATCCTCTGCAACTGTTTCCTCTTCCTGCCAATTTCATTCCATTTATGAATGAGGTCAAATGATCTTTTGACAATGACAAAGTTTTAAGGGCCAATGACATGGGATCAAAAAGTAAATAACACACAATCTTACTTTTCTTATCACAGTAAAAGTATTTCAGAAATCAGCATAAATTTGACATTACATTTTAAATTTATGAGTTTTAATACATGAGGATAAAAGTGGTGAAAAAGTTTGATTTTTCATGTATGGGAGATATTGCTCATCTGCCACTTGGAGAGACACTTAACATGCACAGAGTTCAAGAGAGGAAAACACGAAGAAGAAACAGGCATGTTTCCTCTCTCTGCTCCCAAGTATTCTCTGTCACAGCACTGGAGTGTGTGACACCAGTTGTGCACATAGCTTAGAGTGTGTGAGACCAGGTATCCACATAGCTTAGAGTGAGTGACACTGGCTTTAGAGTGTGTGACACTGGGTGTCCATATAGCTTAAGAGTGTGTGACACCAGGTGTTCATTCCCACAGCTTTAGAGTGTGTGACACCAGGTGTCCACATAGCTTAAGGGTGTGTGACACCGGGTATCCACATAGCTTAGAGTGTGTGATACCAGGTGTCCACATAGCTTAAGAGTGTGTGACACCAGGAGTCCACATAGTTTAAGAGTGTGTGACACCAGGTGTCCACATAGCTTAGAATGTGTGACACCAGGTATCCTGTAGCATTAGAGTGTGTGCCACCAGGTGTCCACATAGCTTAGATTGTGTGACATAGGGTGTCTGAATAGGGCTAGAGTAGAGAATGTGAAGACCACTTAGTATTCAGCAGGAAGTATCATGACTAAAAATTCTCAACTTAGCAAAAGAATTGGGAATAAAATGTCTTCAAACTAAGTGAACAAATTTACACACTTGAGTAGAAGTCAGATGCATTCTAGAAATTAATCATAAAACTACTAAAAGTAGAGTATGTTCTTCTAGCCATAGGAAGGGGTGAGGAGATGTAAGACATGATGGTACTGTGGATTGCAGTATATCCTGCAGGGAATGTATGCCAAAGCTCTGATTTGCTATCTGATGGTTTGTGGGACCATTTACCAGATTTAGTCAAAGCCAGGAGGATGGATACCTCCTTTGAGCAACTTTTATTTGGGAAGATGCTAATACACATCTATCCATTCACTCCAGAAAGGGCTCAGATGACAGAATAAAGGATGGTTGCACTAAAACCAGTTTTGGTGAACCAGTGAGTTTACTGGGGTTACTTAAGGAACAGGGTGGGTGTTGCTGACAGGAGCAATGGATGACTCATAAGCAGCTGCACCACCAAAAAGCCCACCCAGCCTAGGTGATGACTCACAGAAGCTGTGTCTCTAGAGCTCAGCACACAGCTTGCAGGCACCTGGGCTAGATGGAGAATCTCTCCCCAAGCAGTTGTTTACCTGTAATAAATCTTAGTACCAGGTCTTGGTACCTTTTACCCAGACTTGTGGACTTCTGAGCCCCTGAGCTCCATTCCTCTCCCCAAAAAATGTTTCCATTGCTACTGGCAAAGTTTGCTCCCCAACAGTTGGATATCACTCCTATAGCTTTGAGGAGTGGTCTGTAACTGTCATGGTTTGATCCAGGTGTCCCCCACAAACAAATGAATGTGTTCTTACTGATTGATCCTCAGCTGATGGCAGTTTGG
>PVHP010017585.1:0-34284 GCA_004024765.1 Zapus hudsonius | reverse complement strand
TATATATATATATATATATATATATATATATATATATATATATATATATATATATATATATATATATATATCAGACCCAAAGAACAGTATTAGTAATCTCCTGAAGGTGATCAATGCCTTCAGCAGAGTGGCAGGATACAAAATTAACACACAAAAATCAGTAGCCTTTTTATATACAGAAGACAAACTTCCTGAAAAAGACATAAGAGAAACTGTCCCGTTCTCTATATCCTCAAAGAAAATCAAATACCTGGGAATAACACTAACAAAGGTAGTGAAAGACTTATATAAGGAAAATATTGAAACACTCAAGAGGGAAATCGAGGAGGATGTGACAAGATGGAAAGACATTCCATGCTCATGTATAGGGAGAATCAATATAGTAAAAATGGCAATCCTGCCAAAAGCAATCTACAGATTCAACGCCGTGCCAATAAAAATCCAAGCCTCTTTCATCACAGACAATGAAAAAATAATCTCAAAATTTATTTGGAAGGGTAAGAGATCGCGAAGAGCTAAAACTATTCTGAGCAAAAAAATTTAAGCAGGAGGTAACACCATACCTGACCTTAAACATGCTACAAAGCCATAGTAACTAAAACAACATGGTATTGGCAGAAAAACAGTCTGACCAGTGGAATAGAATTGAAGACCCAGACTTCAATGCAAGTAACTTCAGCTTCTTAGTCTTCGAAAGGGTGCCAACAATGTAAGCTGGGCTAAAGATAGCATATTCAACAAATCGTGCTGGAAAAAGTGGATAAACACGTGTAAAAAAATGAAAATAGACCCACTCCATTCTCCATGCACAAAGATCAACTCCAAATGGATCAGAGACTTCAATATTAACCATACAACCCTAAACACCCTGGAAGAAAAAATAGGTGGAACCCTAGATGAGATAGGAATAGGGAATAATTTCCTGAGCAAAACTCCAGTAGCCCAGGAAGTGCAACAGTCACTCAACCAATGGGACCTGATCAGACTCACTGGCTTCTGTACAGACAATAGCATTGTTCTCAGAGTCAATAGACCCCCTTCAAACTGGGAGATCTTTTTGCCAGCTACAACTCAGACAGAGGCCTAATTTCCATAACCTACAGAGAACTCAAAAAATTAATAACAAACAAGCAAACTGCCCCCTCACACAATGGGTCACTGGTCTCAACAGAGAATTCACAGAGGAGGAAACACAAATGGCCTTTTCTCACCTGAGAAAGGGCTCAGCATCCTTAAGCATAAGGGAAATACAAATCAAAACCACAATAAGATACCACCTTAACCTGGTCAGAATGGCAATCATAAAGAAAACCAAAGACAATAGTTGCTGGCAAGGATGTGGGGAAAAAGGAACCCCCATTCACTGCTGGTGGGATTGCAAACTCGTTCAACCGCTATAGAAAGCTGTGTGGAGACTCCTAGACAAAGTGGTCATAGAACTACCAATGGACCCAACTATCCCTCTACTAGGCATCAACACACAAGATGTCACATCTTGATGCAGAAATATTTGTACAACTATATATATAGCAACTCAATTCATAATAGCCAAAATTTTGAATCAACCCAAATGCCCATCCTTGGAGGAATGGACAGCAAAAGTTGTGGTATATTTACATGATGGAATTTCACTCAGCTGAATGGAAAAATGACATATCAAAATTTAGGAAAAAATGGTCTGACTTTGAGCAGATCTTACTAGGTGAACACTCAAAAGAACAGAGAATCGAACACTGCATATTCTCCCTCATATGTGGTCCTTAACCAGGATAACCGTTAACTCTATTCAGACTAGTAGAAAGAAGTGAGAGGTTATGACTGAGGGGTAAGGGATGGGGGAGGGGAATGGCTAAAGCATGAGGCTAAACCAAATTAGTTTCAAAAACATAATATCCTCACAAGCATACTTTTACCTATTGAGCAAGTAGTGGGCATCGACTGTCAAGAGGGGCCATGAGTGGTAGGGGAGAGAGTCTAAGCCTGTGAATAATTTGATCAGTCTGACAACCCCTGGTTCCAACCTCCAGTTCCTTCCCTCACTGAACTGTTGAACAAAGCAACTTAAGAGGTTCCAAAAAAAAAAAAAAAAGACAGAATTCTGTCAAAGCTCTTGAATGCCCTCCCCAGGCCTGAGGCAAAACCCTGTTGTTGAATAAACCACAGAATGCCATAGATCAGCATGGAGAGACCCTTCGAGGTCTGGAATGTTATCCAGCCCCCAGAAGGCAGTTAGTGTAGTGCTGGAAGGCACTGCACAGGCTGCCAGGGGAAACTGATCAAGGGCAGCTGGAGTAAACAGAGACCACTGACATGAAACACAATCTGTGGCCATGAGTAGGCTGACCACACTTCCTTCTGGGATAGAACAGTGGACCAAGAAAGGAGCACTCATGCAATGGAGAAACCTGGGCCTGGGGGAGACTATCAACAGCTTTTAGATTTGGCCAAATATTCCACTTAGTGAGGGGGAGCCCTTGACTGGAACTGGGGATTCAGGGCGATAGGCACCGGATCCCGTACACTTGGGCTCCCAAGAAAAGATGTGCTATGGGAGCGATTGATGGAGAGGCTATTAAAAATAGAATCTAAGCCAAATCTCACAATCCATAGTTCTCACTGCATTCAGGTCTTTCAACACTAACCAGAATGGTTCATCAAAGCTGTACTTACAGGGCTGGAGAGATGGCTCAGCAGATAAGGCACTTGGCTCTAGTGCCTATGGCCCCAAGTTTAATTCCCCAGTACCCATTATGGCAAAGGAAAACTTGGCATTAACAGTGGCTGGACATCATCTCTTCCACAGAAGGTGGAAACAACAAAAGGCTGAGCCAAATTCAAGCACCCCTAAGTAGCCCACAAGAACACAACTTCTCCAGTAAGGCTACCCCTTCCAAATTAACATAATCTGGGGTCAATAATTCAGAATATATGAGTTTATGTGAGACACCTAATTCAAACTATCACAAAATACATGAAAATGTATGTATGCTAATTTAAAAAAGAGAATGAAAGAACATCTCTTTCCTCCAGGACATCTGCAAGAAAAAAAAGTCCAATATAAGAAACTTCTCCCTACTCCTTAAACAACAAAAGCAGCTACTCAGTGTTGGCTTCACATAATCATATGTCGTCTTCAACATGCCTTATTCCTCTGTATACCTACATATGGATTATAGAAGAGATGATATAGCCTATTTCTGCTTTAACAGTTACATTTTTACTTATAGTATTTGAACTAAATCTGAATTCAATTTATGAGACCTACTAACATTTTAACTTTACTTTATCAAACGGCTAGTTCTACTTTATCATAATCCTATTTGCTTATTTGCCAATCTCTTTGTATGTTTTGAGAGAGGATCTCAGTATTTATTCTAGCCTGACCTCACAGTCACAATCCTAGTCCTTCCTCAGCCATTTTAGTGCTAATATTATGAGTGTACTTGGCTCATCAGGATGGACCCTTAAAGCAGTTTTTTATTGCTTAATTGAGAACTTTGATTTATGAATATATTAGAATTTGATCATATTCCCATTACTCTCTTTCCGCCTCCTACCTTACCCCTATTCCACTGAGTACCTGGCATTTTCCAAATTCTCCTTTTTTTCTGTTTTGATGTCTCATTTTTTTTTTTTGTCATCGTCCATCCTCTATGTCAAAATGTTGGTGGGGTCAGATTTGTGGAGATCTTGTGAGGGTAACAGAAACATCTGTGAGGTTATAAAAACACTGGTCAGTTTATGTCCAGTTGACAGAGCCCCAACATACTCCTTACTACCCTGTGACTCATATTCTTTTCACCCCTTCTTTTTCAATATTTAATTAAAAATTAAATAACTTATTTCTGATCTAGCATGCAGAGGGCCTGGAAGTTATCAACACTGCCTTAACAAGTAAAATGTTACACAAACTAAAATTCAAAATCTCTTCTTAGATCTGTGAGGATATTCAGGCTTGAAAAATAAATTACACAATGCCTGAAGATTTAGATTCTGGTGAGGGCCCATTTCCTGGTTCATAGATGGCTCCTTTTAACTGTGTGTGTCTTACCTGATAGATGGGACAATACTGTTCTCTATGTCTCCCTTTATAAGGGGGCTGATTCCAATTATGTAGGATCTGCCTTCATGACATAGTTATCTCTGCAAACTTCCAACACTATCACAATTGGGGTTAGGATTTCAAAATAGGCAGGGGTGGGGAGATAGACACACACTTTCAGGCCAAAGCACTGCAGTTCATCCATAAAAAGTAATATTGTTAAATGCTTAACAAGAAATGAGCTATCAAGACATGAAATTATATGGAGGCATCTTAAGTGCATATTGCTAAGTGAAAGTAGCCAATCCAAAAAGCCTGTGTGTAGTGTAAACCAAATTACATACCATTCTGAGATAATGAAAAATTGTGGAGCTAGTAGAAAGATCAGTGACCAGGATCCAAGGGGAAAGGCAGAGTAGGTAGTACACAAAGGATTTTCAGGGCAGTGAAACTACTGTGTGATCCTATAAAATGGATACAGATCATTACAATTTTATCAAAACTCAGAGTGTACAAACTAAGCACGAATCCCAAAATATTGCATCAGATGTAACAAATTAAAGAGACTATGATGGCAGGGGGATCTAGGGGTATATGGAAACTCTATACTTTCTTCTTAATTTTCCTACAAACCTAAAACTACTTATAGAAATAAACTCTGTTTAATGTTTAACTATGTTGTGAGAAATGATTTGTCTTTTTACAAATAAGAAGTGGCTTAAAGGGGAAAGAGTAAAAGCATTATTCTAATTAAAGATATTAATTAGAGAGTACCTGTGTGCTAAGGCCACTGAACTTTCCATTAGGACCCTGTGTCCTCATGACATTTTAAAACCAGTAATATTCACTGAAAAACATTAGTGTCAATACTTATTAATATTCTCTTATGTGTGTGTGTGTGTGTGTAGGGCATGTTATTTTTCTCATGAAAAGTAATAGATTTGTCCTTGCTTTGAGACATTATATGTCTACCAAAAAATTAAAGATTTGCATAGCACTCTGTGATGGTTAAGTTTTGTTGTCAACTTGACCTTTCAAGTAATTGTGGGTGTGTCTCTGAGGATGTTCACAGGAAGGCAGCCTCTCAGTAGGGGGCAGGATGCAAGGAAGCTCAAAGGAGCTAGAAGTAAACATCTTTTCCTGTGTGGGCAGTGCAGGAAGGAAATTCCAGAGACTCAGGAAGCCATTAAGTCTGGGAAAGAGTTGCAAAACCCCACCCTAAGGCTATATAAAGGGGAAGAAGCTCTCTTAGCCCTCCTGCCTGTTCCCTGTTGTATGTGTGTGGTGTTGGTGATGGGTTTCTCTCTCTGCTCAGACCTCTGAAAGGATCAGCCTCTTTCACTTTTATGGGACTTCCTCTGGATCTGTAGCTTGAATAAATCATTTCCTTCCATAAACTGCCTGATTTGGAGATTCATCCCAGCAGCATGTGACTGACTACGACATATGGTTTGTTTCTACATTGGTTATCGATGTAAGTACATATCAATTAATACCTGACACTGTTATGGCATTGTGCATTAATTAAGCAAATATTTATTATAGGTCTCTACAAAACATAACAACTGAGCTGGATGATATTAGAAAGAATGCTATGGTCCATGCATTGTGCATAATTCATACCTAATATTATTCCCCTTTGTGATCTTGTAAAGGAGATGGATTCAAGAGACATAACCTTTCCTTGGCTCACTCTATGAATTTTTTTTTGTCCAGAAACAAAAGGGATAAATGTGTTGTTCTTGGACTCTAGAGAGAAATATGTTCTCATATAGCCCGGTCTGACCTGAAACTCACTATGTAGCAAAAGATAACTTTAAACTTCTGGTCTTACTTCCTTTACTTCCTCAGTACTTTCTTGTATTATAGGCATGCACCATCATTCTCACCTTTTTTGTGGTTCTGGGGACAGATTAAAGGGTTTTAAACATGATAGTCAAGCATTCAACCAACCAAGCTTCATCCTCAGCCCTCATATAGATTTCAATGTCACTTCATATATTCCTTGTCAACTAACAATGCCACTCCTCCCTTTATTCAAAACTACTTCTAGCGTCTACTGTATGGCTCAGATTTACACAACTTTTGATGTATTCTGTGACTACTGTATTATTTTCTTGGTGTACAAAGAGAATAACACATGAAAACTTCCTTAGAAAAGTATCGTTCTTGGACCACATTCAGGCTTACATGTATATCTTTTATATCTTCTATTCACACCTACCTTATATTTGCATGGTATATTTAAATGATGCAATTCATTTATTTTATTCAATGTGGCAGGTATTAGTTAAGTAAAACTGAATATTAATCAAAATCACTATCATTGACTCTAAGGGCAAATATAAGTGCTGGAATGTTTTCCTTGACAGGACTTAAGTAGTACTATTCCACAAAATAACAGATTTGGAAAATAAAGTTATCACATAATCATGATTGGTTCCCTTTAAAAATCCACCACATCAATAAGATGTGAAAGACAAGCACATTTGTCTCTTTCCCACCTCCATAAAATGTTTCTACAAGTATATGGTTGTCTCGGGATTTTTAAGACACATGTTACCCTTTTTGTAGCACAGGTTAGTCCTCTCTATATTTTCATACTTTATCATCACATATTCTTACAGGTTTTTTGAAGTAAAAATTACAGAAGTTTATAGGAAAATGCATGAGTAATGTATGAGTCTCCTATATCTTTTCTCATCTTTCTATTTATAATCAGAAGATTCTGCTTACCCATACATTTGACTCCTCCAGAAATGTGTATGCCTTACTAGATTATGTGTGAAATTGGAAGTAAGATATGGGTGAGCATAATATTGCCTTACTTTCTCTTCATTCTTTTTCATTTTTATACTTTCATATCTCATTGTAAAAATTTATAAATCTACTTTCTCAACACAGGAAATAGCTCACAAATGAGAGGTAAACAATATCAGAGAAACGACAGTAAAAGGGAGGTCTAGAGTCAAAACAGGGCAAAGCATAAAGGGCACTAGCTGCAAAGAAATGCTTACCATATTGAGACACTCTTGGAGATTCCCATGTTGCCCAGAGATGCTATTAAAATTCACACTGCCTGATTTTATTCTGTTCTCTTGGGATTTACAGCAACTGCCAGAAGCCACATGAAGTTTTTCCAGGCTATTTCCACCTCTTCTTCCATATTCTTAATGATCCCAAATAACATTGAAAAGGGTTAATGAGAAAAGATGTAGAATTTTGTTTTGCTTGTAAACCTAGAGCAAAATAATTGTATGTTTGGGACTAGTTTATGTACTCTGTGAAGGCACAAAGATGAAAGTATTTTCTTAAAGACCATTCATTCCAACAATTTTAGAAATACCTTCAATGAAAGGATTCCAATAGAAAGTGTCATGAAGAAGATAGTGCATATAATTAAGTGGATGCAGATACAAACACATTAACATGCCACCTATGTTGTCAAAAGATGCCTTTGGGTGAAAGAAACAGTAATTTCACTCCCTAGCATGGTCAGAGGAGGTGGTGGCAAGCATTGTAAGTGCAGACATTCCTTAATGTCATTTGGATCCAGATTCTTTTTCTTTTGTGCTCCACCATGGCATCCTTGGGCTTTCATATTTTCACAGAATGGTAGCAAAGGATCTCTATCACACCATTAGTGAAACTCATGAAAGGAAGTGGTACCCATCTCTTTAGTCTGAAAAGCAAAGAGCACTGGTATACAACCACTTACGTCTCATTATTAGGACTTGGTTTGTGTACTCATTTGTAGTTTATAGATGATTGGTAAGGTGAGAATCTGTTATTTTTGTCCTTTATAATGAAAATGAAGGAAAAATTAGAATGTTGGGATGGTTATTAAGCTAGAAAACGAAGAAGTATCTGCCATATAAACTAAATTCAGTATTATAAACTCTGTTTTTTGGTGCAATAAATACATGACTATATAGAATATGTATTTGTAAAGCTAGATATTGTGGAAGAAAACTTCCTACAATGCTTTGTCACAAAAAACTCCTTTCTGCATATAAATCTTCAGAATAGTTAATAGGGATTTTTATCTTGATTTAAAACTAATATAAATTTATTTATATTTTAGTATAATTAATATTCATGTTGTCAGTCTAGCTTTGAATATGAAATGAGAAAATGTACATGGGAATTTGGAAAATTATACGTAACAAAGAAAATAATTAAACAGATGATAAGCTGAATATTACTTTGCACATATACAAAGAACATTCTACCCTAATTGCATTCAGTAATTATAATCATTATAAATATCATGTAATTAAGTTGTGGAAGTGCTTATTTCTATTTATACTACTCATGTTAAAATGTTTGTAATATTGGAAAGCTTACTCTTTAAAATTTATTTTGCTAAAAATTGATTATTTAGATATTCAAAGATTAATGTCATAAAACAATAACAATTTCTCTTGTAATTAACTATATTTTTCAGTCATTTTATTAAAGATAAAAATAATTTAAATAATGAAATGAGATTTTGAAAAAATACTTAAGCTGATTGGTTTTAGCTTAAAATTAGTCATGCAAACTATCAAATTTTCAAGTTAAAACTCAAAAGACAACAATTTTCTAAAATTCATTTATTGTTAATATAAACAATATAAGTAGAATTTGAGAAATTAAATGAATGCCATTGTAATCTATAATCATTAAGTTTCTAATGATGATGCTTCTGTTAATCAAGCTTTAATGGTTTGGGTAAATCATTTTCATTCTTTTACTTGTTACTTATAAGGCATATTCGTTTTCAATTTTATTGTATTTATTTTGAAATTATGTTGATAATAATTGTTGATGAGTTATTTGCATGTGATTGTGAAATTTAGTTTCATTTGGGCAAGGAAAACCAAACAACTCATTCCAATCAACTGAGCTGCTAAAGAAAAAAATCAGCTCTAAATGACATTGTGGAACCAAATTTTAATTTCTTCATATTCTGTGCTAATATAAGTATGGAGCAAAGATTTAGCATCATGAACTGGTATTTGAAACTAGAAAAGAGCTTAGAAATCATCTTCTGCCACCTTACAGTGTTACTGAGGTTAAAAATTAAATGCATCACTTCTTTTATTTTTTGTTTTTTCTTTGGTTGTTTGATTTTTGTTTTTTGTTTTTCTAGACCAGGCTGGAATTCAGTATATAGTCTCAAGGTAGCCTCAAACTCAAGGCAATACTCTTACCTCGGGCTCCTGAGTGCTGGGAAAAGGCATGCACCACCATGCCCAGCCTTCATTAAATCTTTAAAATAACTTAGTGTAGGAGAGAATGGCTTAATCAAGATAGTATATAACTGGTTAAGTTGTATCAAGAGGTGGACCCAAACTCCCTTGGCTTTTGTCAGCATGCAATTCACATATTTTCTATAAGTAATAATCATATTACAATTTCACATATGACCTAATTACTTCAGAAAACTGGTACAAATGAAAATCATAAACCAGCTAGAATTTGTCAATGATGTTAAATGGATGAATGGAGTAAAGAGATAAATAGCCCAGAAAAGAAGCAATATATATAGCTAAAAATAAAATCTCACATTTAAAAGAAAGACAAGTCAAGTTACTTATCAAAATAAAATAGAATAACGACTCTCCATTGTATTCTCCAGTAAATGATTTTGAGGGACGGACAATGAAAATCTTTGTTCCAGTCAGATGGTTAACTATTTGTCTTGGGATTTATAAAGGTAGTCAGAGAAGGAAAGATTTTTCTGTTAACTCCATCTTCATTCTATATTTACTTGGGTCAAATTTTCCTTTCAATGCTAAACATGTTTTCAATTTTCCCTACAGGAATTCTTTCTGTGTAATTCAATAATAGGAGTAGCTAGTGTTTAGTAATGTTTAGTAAGCTTTGTACTGGTACACTTTATACTTTAAAGAATGATTCTTACTGATATTCACAAAATCATGTGAGTAAATGCAGTAGTCATTAGAATAAATCACAATTTCTTTTTGTCCTAGGTAATGATAGGATTGTGCTATTCCCTCCTGCTCCTTGAGGTCAAATATGTTGAGATTGCATGATTTTTAGTCAGTGAACTGTAAGTGCAAGTGATGATTGTCATTTTTTGTGGCAGTTTTAAGAACCAGTGTGCAATTCATCAGTATCTCTCTGTCTTCTGCTACTATAATTAGCAATGTTCCAGAAAGTGGTACCCTATTAGCCTCCGTGGAGTCACTGGATCACAGTTCTTAGCTGCCTTACATTGAAGAGGTACAGAGATTGAGAAATAAATATGACAGTAAACCATTAATATTTGGGGAATTACTTGGTACTTATATATAGCCTAGTCTGTTGTAATACATATAATAATTATTGTTATCGTCATCAATTTTAAGGGAAATGAAGATAAGTAATTTGTACATAATGATACCAGTTAAGTAAAGCCAGATTCAACCCATGCAACCTGATTCCAGAGTTCCTATGTTAAACAACTTTTTTTTGCATAGCTATGTGTAATATATGTGCTGTGAAAAGGGAATGTCCACTAAAGTGATACAGAGCCCTGTACTTAATTCCTAAGCTTATAAAGGTGATTACTGTTTAATTCCCTCAAGTGTGTTCACATTTTTTATTAACATGTACACAAAACCCACTGCTTCAGTAGTACACACCTGAAGGTTATCCTAAGTGAAGGAAAGATTTATCAATACCGATCTCTAGCCATCCTTTGCAAATAACTCCATAATAGTCTGCTGAGTTTGTTATAAAAAAATAATGCCAAGTGGCTTAAATAAGTTAGATCAATTTGATGACTGATGAGGATTCAGGCATTTCCATACTGTGCCCTCACATGACAGAGATAAAGAAGAAAGGCTGAGCTTCTTTTTATTGAGAACATTAATGTATATGAACATATTGTAATGTTATTGTACTCCCTTCCTGTTATCCTGTTTTGTCCCCTATCTCCTTCCCTCAATTGAGTAAGGACCCTTTTCTTTCTAGGTAGTCCTTCCTCTGTTCTGTTTTCTCTGTTTTTTTTTTGTCCTACATGCCAAATGTTGATGGGCTCAGAATAGTGTAGGTGTTGTAGGGGCATCAGTAGGCATTGTGGGGTCAAGAATATACTAGTCAGTTTATGTCTGGAGGATGCTGCCGCAAAAAACTCCTTCCCACCCTCTGGCTCCTGCATTCTTTTTATAAGCACATTAGCATTCTCAGATTCAGGGCCAATTCTTTCCATCCTATTTAACAGATCATAGGACTTACTTCAAAATACAGTGACACTGATTGTTATGACTTCAACATATAAACAGAAGGGGTATATTTAGATTTTGACATTTTCCATGGGGCCCTTTGAAATTTTTGCCAAAAGGTGTAATATAGAAACTTGTTCCTTATTTTAAATTGTTTCATGCCTCTGTACATAGAACTGTAAAATAATTCCAAATGAACGTATTTCATCATTTACTCAATTATGCAACACATTTATTTAACATCTTCTGGGTATCACATTATTCCAGACACTGTTGTACAATTGTGAAAAAATTTCATAATTTACATTCTCCTGAATATATATATATATATATATATATATATATATATAATCACAGTCAAATGAAACTTCTAACATGAAGTTATTTTTATGCAGAGACTAAAATTTAGAGTTTTAAGATCTTTATTAAAACTTTGAAAAATAATAAAGGAATTTTTCTCAGATTATTGAATTTTATAGAAGAATGAGTTGGGATTTAGAATTAGGGTTGGCAGACTCCCTTTAAAGAACAAGGTTTTAAATATTTTCATGTCTGGGGGACATGAAGCAGTTTATATAGTATTTATCATAATTCCTTAACTCTGTATTAGCCTAAAAAGAGCAAAAGAGAACATGGAAACCAAGTTTAACTATGTACAAATAAAACTTCATTCACAATATAGACAGTGGGTAAGATTTATATTTCAAACTGAAATTCTTCTACTCTTGATCTAGAACAATGGAATTCCTTTTCCAAGGTCACATATTTCAAGCCTGATTTTTTAAAAGAAAAGGTAAATATGCCCTTTTCGTTAACAGAATAAAGGCATTATTAAAGCAGGTCATCATCGGTACAAGATAGGGGTTAAATAAACAGTAATGAGTCAATGGATAAAAATCATACAATGTTGGCACTTGAATTCATTTTAAGAAGGGAATTGTCTTTATTTCTGAAAACAGATTGATGTGCTGCTTCTGGAAGAAGGTAGCAGGTTGAGGGCCAGGCTCAGCAGGAAACAATGGAACTAAAGGACTGGATGAATCAGTAGCACTGCATGAGGAGTGATCAGAGTTAGGAGGAAAGGAGAACACACGGAAAGAAGTGAATCAACATGTGATAGAAGACATTTTAAGAATAAGACACCTAATCAATTTGTAATAGGCAGAATTGCCGTAAATCAAAACTCCTCTTGTCCATGAAACTTAAGGGAATTGTGATACATAAATCAAAAATCTTTCGTGAAGGGGATTTTGAGGCTATGTTGGGAGTGGGTAGGAGAGATTATGTAAGGAAGTAAGTTTCTTATTTGGGCCAATTCTTTTGTGTGTGGTATTTAATTAAATTCCAACCTTCTATAGTGCAGCCATCTGTTTGCTCCATTCGTGTAGGGAAATGCTGCCAGAGAAAGTCCTGTTAACAGGGCATATTGGTTCAGTTATAATTGGTTCAGTTATAAATAGGAAAGATATCCAACCTCAACACAGACCTCCATAGCACCCAGATTGACCTACTCATTGCAATAGCTATTCGAAGCCTTCGCCATTCTACTCAAAACATCAAACTTTCGGGCTGGAGAGATGGCACAGTGGTTAAGGCACTTGCACCCAGTGCCTAAGGCCCCCAATTAAATTCCTCAAGACCCACATAAACTAGATCCACATAAGCCAGACCCACATAAGCCAGACCCACAGGTGGTGGCCCTGGTGTTCTCTCTCTCTCTCTCTCTCTCTCTCTCTCTCTCTCTCTGTGCTTGAAAAATGAATAAACAAAATATTTTTTAAAATCAAGCTTTCTTCTCCATCTCTTTACTTATCAGACAACAACTTAGTATTTTAGGAAAAAGAGAAGTATGATAACACTTTTATGTCCCTTTATAACCACCTAATATGATAGTCAAAGACTCTACCTTTGTGGGATCTTCCTTCCTGTCTGTGAAAAGAGAGTGGTGACTGTTCTCCCATAGGAAGTAAAGCTTTTTGCCTCGTGAGCTCCACAGTTTGTTTTCTGTTATAACTGTCCCTTTCCAAGCTCTCTCACGGAACTAAATTTTTCATATCAGTCCTTATGTTACTGCAATTTTTTTCTGTCAGACTTTATATTTCCTTTTTGCCTTTTTGAAATATCTGGTAATTCAAACTTCTGTTTCTTGTTTCTAGAGAAGAAAACTCTTCTTGGAACAAGGCCATAATTCCAAGGGTCTATTTAATATCTCTCAAATTTGATAACTCAAATCTGTACAAAAACCAAATTCATGATTTTCCTACTTGATCCTCTCACATAATACAATGAATGATCCCACTACCTAACCATAATATAGGAAGAAACCTAGTAGGAATCCGTAGTTCTTATCTAAACTTCAAAACTTTTATCTAGTTCAGCACAAAGCTATGGATTTTACTTCTTAAATACAAGTTGAAGTGTGTGTGTGTGTGTGTGTGTGTGTGTGTGTGTGTGTGTTTATATCTATATCCCTTGACATCTAACTAACCTGTTCTTTCCAACCCTCCAGGGGACTGCAGTGATATATGCCTAAATATCTTCCATTAAAATATTGGGCTTTTCCAATATTTCTTTCTGTTCTATTCTCTAGCATATCTAGAATCCTGTTTTCAAATATAATCATGATTATAACATAGCTCCTTTATGTCACTGGCTGCTTTATCAGTGTTTGGATAATGACACAGTCCATAACATGGCCTTCAATTTCTGATAAACACTGCCATTTTCTTTAGCATCACATTGTTCCATAATGGCCATTCTTGGTGGTTTCTTTTTCATTGCAGGATTTTTTTAATTGACAACTCAATCTTATAAATATATTGCATATTGGTCATATTCCAATCAGATTAGACTCTTATGTCCCCTTTCCTTAGACCCATTACACTGAAGGCCCTAAGAGAAGTTACCAGTTTTCATGATGGGGTCATGAAAGTACACGTCAATCTCTTGGGGTGGGAACAATGCCTCAGAATATACCTTCCCACCCTGTGGATTTTACTTTCTTTCTACCCCCTGTTTTTCAATGTTTCCTGAGGCTTCCTGGGCATATTATGAGTCTTCTTTAACACAAGGCTCTTATTTTCTGCTTTGAAGATTTTGAGTCTCCCCAGTGTCTACTGCCATCTCACTTAGAGGAGGCTGGCAGTAAGAGCAGTATTTATGCTGAATGTACTAATTCCTCTGTAATGATTCCTGGGTCATGACAGATATTATATAGATGATTATTTGTGTGTTAGATCAACTGGAATAAGTATAGACATTAAGAAAACTTTTTTACAGGTATAACTTGTCAGCAAGAGCTTTAATATTAGTTTTCTACTCATGGAATTCTCTTATCCTCTTTTTTCTAGTTTAGTTAACTCCTATTCTTTTGCATAACATAGTAATGGCTACTATTTTTTCAGAAAAGCCATTGATAACATTCTTGACAAGCTAGATCTTATATGTGTGTACCACCATGTTCCTTCTGTCGTTGCATCATATCACTGACCACCAACAATGTCCTACATATTTATATGACTATTTTTAAAATAACTCCTCATACTATTTCCTCCATAATCAGCCAAACTCTTCCCTAATTCTTTGGAAATAACACACAATAAATAATTGATAGTGAAGTGAATAACTATTTGTAGTGTGCAGAGTACACTAGATAATAAAAGACTTCATGCAATATACTAATAGAGAATACATGTAACACTAGACACACAAGAGACCATCATATTATGACCTCTTTGGAAACATGCAGAAATTTAGAAAGTGTCATTGAACTATCTATAGAACATAAAATTGAGGGTTGAAGAAAATTCTGTTGGTTATATTTGGCCTGTGGGTTTTATTAAAATGTATCCAGTCCATACATGTCGATTGTGCTTTAAATGTGGAACTAAGGAACTGAAAAAAATAATTTGATAGTGTTACATAGGACCAGTAATGAGGTACCAAATGAGATTTAAATGAAAATCTGCAGTGCAACCAAAGACTTCACCTGCCAAATGACTGGGTAGTTTTGTGAATTTTTTTTATAGTGATCACTCTATAAAACTCTAACTATAATATTTTATAACAGGAGTTTTGCTTTCAATGGTAGGCCTCATAAAAATTAAAGAGTCAACTGATATGTATTATCAAATACATTCCAAATCCAATTTTCTTTCTGGAATTATCTCATAGAGGGACACCTCACCAGCTATATTAAGAACTAGCCATGATGAGTAAAGACTACTTAAAATAGTCTTGACACTCTTTTTTGGCTGGGAGAAATCATTGCAGTCATGGGATATGTCATATGTTACATATTTATGAGTTGGATTTCATAGGCTATAAATAAAGGTATCAGTGCAAGGTACAATCCAAGTGCTTCATCAATCTATATTCAGGCATCCTGTGGTACATGACTTCATTCTTCCAATTAATCATCTTCTTTTTTTTGACTCAGAGTCCTCACAGCTGTGATCAAACACTGGCAGGGCTCCTAAGAAGGAGGGGCATCCAAGAGCTGTTATTGAGCAAAGAATTGAATGTCACAACCCTGTGTTTAGTTACAAAAAGCTTGTAAACTTATAAAACACTGGTTGTTGGCTAGTGAAAGGGTCTCATTGGGAAGTAAACCCCATTATTTAGATGTGCAATCAGTTTTTCCCAACATTGGGCATCATAGCATTAGGGCTGTATATCATTTTAGAAGTATATACATACTTTATGAATGACTGCACAATAGAATCTAAGTAGATTTTGAAAAAGTGAAGGGGGTTGAAAAACAAAAAACTATTCTTTATAAATTAAAAATTTATAAGAAACTTTGAAATAACATAGATTTACTTATCTATCTTGTATTTTGATACCTAATCCTTAGAAGCATATGTAAAATTTTTCTCCTTCTATTGACTGTATACTCTCTGTATACAGATATATAGTGAAATAGAGTATTAACAGACTAGATTCAAGGAAAATTAGGACTCATTCCTTAATTGTATGCTATTTTAAAGCTGATAATTTAGAAATTTCTAAATGCTCTAGATCTCATAGGAGTTGAATAATTTTTCCATGTTCATACACCTAGTAGTTGTAAGTCTTGGGTTCAAATCCTAGTCACTACACTATAAATATCATGTTTTAAACAAATCACATGTTCCCTTATTTTGCTTCATGTGTTTATAGGACTTGCACATTACATTACAACAAAGCAAGAGTCATCAGCAGGGGTAAATATATATACTAAGGTTTCTCCATACCCTGGATGAGATCAGTTTTATGGTGTTATTTTAATTCTAAAGGAGAAATTCACCTAACCTTGAAGTCTTTGTCCAGCACTAAATTCCACAGACTGTGATTTTTCATCAAGAGCCATGACACCTATGAAATAAGATAACACAAGTCCTATGTTTGCAATGGTGTAGAGAAGTGTGCATTCTCAATTAGAGTTGGAGAGTTCTGATCTCAATAATCTGGTAATGATGAAGTTAATTCTAACTTTTTAATGTGTATGGCTTTTCCCATTGAAAAAAAATATGTGTAGAATGTGTTATTACAAACATTAAATGAACCATGGTCTCACAGTTAGCATTGGTTACTTAATTGTTATTGTTCAAAACTAAGTAGGTTATATACATTGATGGCTTGGGTTTTTTGTTTTGTTTAAATACCTTATTATGGATAATTATATACATTGTATGAGCAAATCTTGTCAATGTGGCCCATTTCCCTCCTCTCTGTCCCCTCCACACTGGGGTACTTCCTTGGTTCACATTCTAGATCTGTTCGTAGGATAGGGGGTTATGAACTGCGCCAGAGGTAGCCAGGTATCATTTTTTTCCTTTACCCTTGTGTATTGTTGCTGAGGGGGCAATGTCTCTGGACATTCTCCCCCACCACGGCTCTTACAATCATTCCATCCCCTCTTCTGCTCAGTTCCCTTGGTCAAAGTGGGTGAGTTTTGAGTCTGCTTTGTTGTTGAAATCTTAAGTATCTCTGGATCTTTGCCCTGGGTTGTGTTGGGTATCATTGGTGTCTCTCTCCATTGAGCTTTCATTGGTTACCAGACTTGTTGCGGTGATTGGTCTCCAGTTTGTCTCATCACTTTCTTGTAGGTTTCATTTGGGCCATGTGTGAAGGCCAGGTGTGGTTTGTCTTCTGTCAGGATGTCAGCCATCATCCAGTGTCTTGTTGGTGGAAATGAGTCTTCCTCATCTCTCTCACTGCCTTCTGAAAAATACAAACAGAATCTCCAATTGACAGTGAGATCAATATAGGTTAAATGAGACAACATTGCTATTTTGGTTAGCTCTTAATGGGTATAGCCTAACTGTAGGTTTATAGTACTAATAATTTCCCCTAAGAGCCCAAGATCTTGGTCACCATAGGATTATACCATGGATCCAAGTTCCAGTTAATGGCTTCTTGTCACTAAGTGGGTCTCTTAGTCAATCAGTAAGCCAGTTAATTACCCTCCTTGGCTTAGTGCCACTATTGTACAGATGAGTATTTCTTGACTTGCTGGTCTCTTCACTACAGCTGTGTGTTCAGCATTCTTGTGACAACTGTCTATATTGTATATCAGTGGTCTCTGCTTTCTTCAAATATCATTGACCAACTTCCCCTGGCAGTTCATGCAACACCTTCCAATGCTACACATGCTACCATCTGGGAGCTGTTTACCATTCTGGATCTAGAAGGGTCTCTTGATTGATTAATAACTCTGTGACTTCTTCAGCAATAGTGTTTTAACTCAGGCCTGGGACAGGTATTCAAGAGCTTGGACAAAAGTCTGTCACATTTGGGGAATGTCATGGGTCTCTTTGATGAACATCTCAGTGTGGGAAGGAACCAATAACTGGGACAGGGAGATTCAGGCCTAGCAATTATTCTTGAAGTTATGCTTCCTCCCATTCTGTTCATGGCCCCTTATACCAGGTGGTGCCCTCAGCTTTCTCCATAGCTTACTGTATAAAAGCTAGGGTTTTGTGGTGTCAATTCCTTATTAGTTTAGTTTACTATATGAGACCTGCACCCTCCCTTTCCTCCCACCCTCCCATTCCCCCAAAATTCATTCCATTCTTTTTAACAAACTCTCCATTCACTGACAGATTTTCTTAATGTTCATTTTTAACATGGTTAGGAACCAAATATGAGGGAAAATATGCCACCCTTTCTGTTCTTGTGTGTGGTCATGCTAAAAATTCAATCATTTTTCTTTAAATTTCATTATGTCATTTTTCCCTTTCAGCTGCTTAGAATTCCATATTGTATATGTACCACAACTTTGATATCCAGTGATGGGCATTTGGGTTTATTCAAACTCCTCACTATTATGAATTAAGCTGCTATAAACATATTTGAGCAAATATGTCTTTACTTTGGCGAGGAAACTTGGGGGTAGATGCCCAGTAGAGGGATAGCTGGGTCTGCTGGTAGCTCTATATCCATTAAGTTCAGGAGCCTCAACACTGCTTTCCATAGTGGTTGTACCAGTTTGCATTTCCACCAACAGTGATTGAGGGTCCCCTTTTCCTGACAAACTACCCAGCATCTACAGTTGGTAGATTTTTTAAAAGATTGTCATTCTGATTGGAGTTAGATGGAATCTCATTGTTGTTTTGATTTAGATTTCTCTGATGATCAAGAAGAGAAACTTTATAAAGAGCAAAGTAAACAGAACCTCGGACATGGAAGACAGAACAGAGGAAAATTCGAGGGAAATCAGAACCTTGACAAAATTCAAAACAGCAAGTGATCAAGACTCAAGGGAAATGTGAGATACCATAAAAAGACCTATTCTCAGGATCATGGGGATCCCGGAAGAATAAAACCAAACAAGGGGCATAGAAAATATTTTCAACAGAATTATTCAAGAAAACTTTCCATACTTGGCAAGAGATAGTCCTGTACATCTAAAAGAGATACAGAGGACTCCAAACAAATTGGACCAAAGGAGGAACACCCCAAGACATATCTTATTTACAATGCCAAGCATTGAGGATAAAGAGAGACTCCATAAAGCAATGAGAGAAAGGAAACTCACACATATAGTAAAAACCATCAGAATCACGTCAGACTTCTTCATAGAAACTTTAAAAGCCAGAAGAGCTTGGAACAAAGCGATCCTATGCCTAAAGAAGTTCAGATTCCAAACCAGACTACTGTACCCAGCAAAGTTATCCATCATAATAGATGGAGAAATGAAAGTATTCCATGAAATTAACCAGCTCTACCATTACTTGAACACAAAGCCAAGCCTTCAGAAGTTATTTCACAAGATATCACATGTACAGGAGACAAACATCCGACCTCAGGAAAGGAACAGAGAACAAGCAAGGTAACACCAAAGAGATAACGACAACAGCTCAGATACAAACCTCCATATTATCTCCAACATGGCAGGGTTTAAAGCAAATCTCACAGTTATAACTTTAAATGTAAATGGACTCAACTCTCCTAAAAGACACAAAATCGAGGTTAGATCAGGAAAATGTACCCTTCCATCTGTTGCCTTCAAGAAACACACCTTAGTGCTAAAGACAGTAACCTCCTGAGAGTAAAAGGGTGGACAACAAATTTCCAGGCATGTGGGAATAATAAAAAGTGGGTGTAGCTACTCTAATATCTGACAAAATAGTGTTTAAACCGAATACAATAAAAAGTACAATGATGGCCACTTCCTACTCGTCAAGGGAATGATACAACAAGAAGACATCATTATAGTAAATATGTATGCACAAAACGCAAGGGCCCCTGAGTTCATTAAGCATAAATTACTCAAAAGCAAAACGGATAAAAATGCTTACAGCATCATAGTAGGAGAATTTAACACTCCACTGTCATCAATAGACAGATCATCCAAACAAAAGACAAGCAGGGAAATAAAGCAGCTAAATAGCACCATAGACAAATTTGTGATGACAGATATTTATAGAACATTCCATCCCAAGGACACAGATTACACATTCTTCTCAGCACCACTTGGAACCTTTTCCAAAATTGACCATGTACTGGGCCACATATCATCTGTCAACAAATTTACTATGATCAATGTAATCCCCTGCATCATATTAAACAATGCATTAAAGTTAGAAATTAACTATGGGTGACATTCCAAAAATATCAACAGATATTGGCGATTGAACAACTCACTCCTGAACAATGAATGGGTCAAACAAGAAATCAGACAGGAAATCCAGAATTTCATAGAAATGCATGATAATGAGGACACAAACTTTCAGAACTTGTGGGACACAATGAAGGCAGTCCTAAGGTGGAAATTCATTGCACTAAATGCCTTCATACTGAAGACAGAGAGGTCTCAAATCAACTAACTATCCTCCCACCTAAGGTCATTAGAACAGATGGAAAAATCCAACCCTAGGAGCTCGAGATGCAAGGAAATAATTAAGATCAGAGCTGAGATTAATGACTTGGAAACAAAGATAACAATTGAAAAAATAGACAAATCAAAGTGTTTGTTCTTTGAAAAATTCAATGAGATTGACAAACCCCTGGCCAACTTAATCAAACGAAAAATTGATAAGGCCCAAATTAACAAAATAAAAAATGACACGGTTGAGATCACAACAGATCCTGAAGCGATTAGAAGTACCATCAGGTCATAATTCCAAAACCTCTACTCCACAAAATTAGAGAACCTGGAAGAAATGGTAAATTCCTTGACACCTACCAACTACCAAAGCTCACACCAGAGCAGATAAAGATCCTAAACATTCCAATAACAATCACAGAGTTTGAATCGGTAATCAAGAACCTCCCCAAACGGAAAAGCCCAGGTCCAGATGGTTTCTCAGCTGAATTCTACCAAACCTTCATCATAGAACTAAAACCTCTCTTTTTTAAGCTTGTCAGGTTCATAGAAAAAGAGGGTAGGCTCCCAAACTCCTTTTATGAAGCTACCATTGCCCTAATTCCCAAACCAGGCAAGGATGTAACAAGAAAAGAAAACTACAGACCCATATCCCTGATGAACTTGGATGCAAAAATCCTAAACAACATCCTAGCAAACCGAATACAAACCCACATCAAGTCTATAATTCACCCGGATCAATCCAGCTTCATCCCAAGGATGCAGGGATGGTTCAACATATGCAAGTCAATAAATATAATTCACCACATTAACAAACTCAACTGCAAAAACCAAATGGTCATCTCAATTGATGCTGAGAAAGCTTTTGACAAAATTCAACACCACTTCATGTTCAAAACACTGGAAAGAATAGGCATAGATGGCCTATACCTCAACATGATAAAGTCAATATACAGATTTCCTAAAGCACAAATCATCCTCAATGGGGAACGACTCAAGGAGTTCCTGCTTAAATCAGGAACAAGACAGGGATGTCCTCTCTCACCTCTGCTATTTAACATAGTGCTTGAAGTTCTAGCCCAAGCAATAAGACAAGAGAATAGCATAAAAGGGATACTAATTGTTAAGGAAGAAGTCAAACTATCCCTCTTTGTAAATGATATGATCTTATATATATCAGACCCAAAGATCAGTATTAGTAAACTCCTGAAGGTGATCATGCCTTCAGCAGAGTGGCAGGATACAAAATTAACACACAAAAATCAGTATACTTTCTATATACAGAAGACAAAATTTGGAAATGGACATCAGAGAAACTGTCCCATTCTCTATAACCTCAAAAAAAATCAAATAACTGGGAATATCACTAAACAAGGTAGTGAAAGACTTATATAAGGAAAATATTGAAACACTCAAAAGGGAAATAGAGGAGGATGTGACGAGATGGAAAGACATTCCATGCTCTTGGATAGGGAGAATCAATGTAGTAAAAATGGCAATCCTGCCAAAAGCAATCTACAGATTCAATGCAATGCCAATGAAAATCCCAACCTCCTTCATCACAGACATTGAAAAAATAATCTCAAAATTTATTTGGAAGGGTAAGAGACCTTGAATAGCTAAAAATATTCTGAGCAAAATAAATTACTCAGGAGGTATCAGCATACCTGACTTTAAAACATAATACAAAGCCATAGTAACTAAAACAGCATGGTATTGGCAGAAAAACAGACAGTCTGACCAGTGGAATAGACTGGAAGACCCAGCTTTTAATGCAAGTAACTTCAGCTTGTTATTCTTCTACAAGGGTGCCAACAATGTATGAAAGGTGAAAGATAGCATCTTCAACAAATGGTGCTGTACAAATTGGATAAACACGTGTGAAAAAATGAAAATAAACCCACTCCTTTCACAAAGATCAACTCCAAATGGATCAGAGACCTCAATATTAACCATATAACCTGGAAGAAAAAGTAGGAAGAACCCTACATGAGATAGGAGTAGGGAACAACTTCCTGAGCAAATCTCCAGTAGCCCAGGAAGTGCAACAGTCACTTAACCAATGGGACCTGATCAGGCTCAAAAGCTTCTGTACAGCTAAAAACACCGTTCTCAGAGTCAATATACTCCCTTCAAACTGGGAGATGATTTTCACTAGCTACAACTCAGACAGAGGCCTAATTTCCAGAACCTACAGAGAACTCAAAAAATAATAATAATAATAATAACAAAATCCCAAACTTCCCCCTCACAAAATGGGGCACTGCTCTCAACAGATAATTCACAGAGTAGGATAAACAAATGGCCTTTTCTCACCTACTAAAAATAGAATCTAGGTAATCCAGAATTGTGTGTATTTGTTAACCTATACTGATCTTACTCTCCAGTGGAGAGTCTGTTTTTATTTTTCAGGATGCAGCGAGAGAGCTGGGGCCCATCTAACCCTACCAACCGACTGTAGGCCAATAGCTGAGATTCTTGCAAGAGATGAGCCACCACAGTCATACCGTGGAGGATCCATATGGAGCCCTGCAGAAAATGAGGTGATGAAAAAAGGGACCCATAGCCACAGCCATTCAGTCGACACAGGATTAGCCAGAGAGACAGAAACCAATGAGTTTTGATTCAAAGACCCCTAAACTCACAACATTAAAGTAACCTTAATACCCACCCACCACGATTTAGGGAACTGAGCGGAAGAGGGGGTGGAAAGATTGTGAGAGCTGTGGTGGGGGAGACTATCTAGAGGCATGGCACTCCTCATTAACAACACACTTGGTCCAGGAGAACCGGGCTGAATACTAGGCTATCCATGGTCCCCTGCCACATGGACTGAACCAGATGGCCCATGGAGGAGGATATCCAGCTGACTGGGGATGGGGAGTGGGGGCATTGGAGAATTGGGGATATCAACTCATTGTAAAAAATAATAATAAATAAATACATAAATAAAAATAGCAAAGTAATAGTGAAGGTTTGAATACATTTCCACTGCCAATTGATACACAATTAGAAAATACTCAGGAGCCCCAGAAAGTGAACTGTGTCTTCTTTTTATTAAATTTTTATAGGATGACAGATCAGTTTGCTAGGTTTATAATTTTTGGGTGGTGCTCTGGTTTGCTTACCAGAATTGGGTCATGTAATGGTTCCTCTATTGTTCATATTATTTCCTATGATGCATCTGATTACTTATTATTGTTACATTTTAAAATATTTCTTTGAGAGGGAGAGCACAAATGTGTGCACCAGAGGCCTCTAGCTCCTGTAAACAAACCAAACTCCAGATGCATGCACTACTTTGTACATATGGCTTTATGTGCATATTAGGAAATCAAACCCTGCCCATCAGGCTTTGCAAGCAAGTGCTTTTAACTGCTGAGCCATTTCTCCAGCCTCAATGCATCTGTTTTTAATCATATGTACAAATATTTATAACTGGGGATTCTCTTAAAGCTCACTCAGATTGCTAGAAACAGAAGCGAAAAATAGACAAACGGAATTATTCCACAGTAAAGGAAACATCCAACACAATGAAAACACAGACCACAAAATGGGAGATAGCATTCTTAATTTCATATGTTATTAGTATTTAATATCTAGAATATTTAAGAAAATCAAATCAATGAATAAAAAATTAATATAATTAATAAATAAGAAATAGATCTAAAGAAATGTTTGTTAGGAGACATAAAAATGGCCAACAAATACATGGACAAATTCTCAGCATCAATTAACATTAGGGAAATGCTAATTGAAGCCACAATATGACTTCATTCAAGTAAGAATGGCTATTTTCAACAAGACAAATGAATACAGGTGCTGCCAAGGGGAAAAGGAAACACTTGTCCACTGGATGAGAATATGAATTAGGACAGTCGCTATATGAAAGTATATAGAGATTCCTTTTAAAAACTTAAAAATAGAATAGCCATATAATCTATAATTTTCATTCTTAAGCATACACCCAAAGAAATTGAAATCAGTGAATGGAAGAGGCATCTGCAACCCCAGGTTTATTCGAGTACTATTAAAATATCCAAGAAGTGAACACAACCTAAGAACCTATCAAGTGATCACTCAGTGGATCAAGAAAATTTATCTTTCCTTAAGGAAATATTCATAAACCGTGAAACCTTTCATTTTGGTCACATGGGTGAAATTAAAGCTCACAATGTTATATGAAATAAGATGAAGCACAGAAAGACATAGGCAGCATGATCTCACTCATATAGACAATTTTACAAGTTGATGTCATAGAATTTGAGACTAGATGGTGTCCAGAGGCTCAGGAAAGAGGAGGTAAGGTGATAAATGGGGAAAGGTTGCCCTGTTTGTACTAAGATAAAGCTAGTAGTAATAACTTCCTGAATAATAGGGCAAAGTAAGTCAATAGCCTTGAGTATTTTCATGTCATAAACTTTATTTATATTAAACTACATAACTAGACATAGAATACTAGGTTGTAAATATATTCCTACAAAATTTGAACTCAGGGCTGGATAGATGGCCCAGCACTTAATGGTGTTTACTGGCAAAGCCTGATAGCCTGGGGTGAATTCCACAGTATGCATGTAAAGACAGATGCACAATGTAATGCATACTTCTGGAGTTTGTTTATAGTGGCAAGAGGCCCTAGCATGTCCATATTCATTCTCTCTCTCTACCTCTCTCTAAAATAAATAAAATATTTTTAAAATTGAAATCAAAATATCACATCCATGCACCGGAAAACAATATAGTATAGATGTTAAATTCCTGTAGATTTACAATAATATTACTATCCCAGAAATGTGGTTCACCGTGATTATTCTAAAATTAACTTTGAAATGCACAAACAGATCTAATAACTCCTGAAAAGAAGAATAATGTGGGAAAATTATTTCTATCTGCTATTAAGCATTACCAGATCATTGCATTAAGCCAACAGCATGATATTTCCCAAGAAGTAGAAAGATCTGTTTTTCAGAAAGGAAATCTAAAAGTAGAAACATTTTCCTGATGATGTTGGTTGTTAAACTGATAGTAAATATTTATTGATCATTTTGAGAACTGCATTCACTTTTAATTAATTACCCATTTATTGTTTAGATGGTTTCAGGGATGAGGATGCTTAAGTTTTGGAGATTTTTTTAATATAAATTTATTGTTCATAATGAGTTACATTATTTAGTGGGCAAACCATGAGTTGTTATCCCAAATTCTTCAAATACGGATTCTCAGTTGTAATCCCAGTCTGATGTGCAGTTGAGAAAAATTTTCTCCTCTTCAGTATGTTGTCCCTGCACTCTGCTAGATGTTTCCTTCAATGTGCAGAATCTTTTTATGATATCCATCCCAAGTATTAATTCTTGGTTTTATTTCCTGAGCTATATATCTTTAGTAGTTTCACATTGATGAACATCCAAACCACACACAATTTATGGGAGGAAGTGGTTTATTTCAAACTTACACGTTTAGTGTGAAGTTCAGTCTGTGGTGGAAGAAGCTACTTTCATACATTCAAACAAAGAAATATAGCCAAACAACCTATGAATACCAAACGCAGCAGCACGGATACACAGTAAGCAGGAATCCCCCCTCCAACACACACCCATCTCAGACCTCTCTGCATACATTTGGGCTGGAATTCAGATCTGTCCCCAAACATACCTTTGGGCTGGATCCCAGGATTCATTTCCAGTGACATCTTCTCCAACCAGGCAGTTAAATACCCAAGTTACAAGCTTTAGTAAAATGCTTGAATCTCTGGAGGACATACACTCTAACTACCATGGCATCTTAAAAAAAAAATCCTTGCCTATTATATATATTTATATATTTTGAAGTGTTTTGCCTATGTTTTCTTCTATAATATTTTCAGAACTTCGGTTTTACATAACGTCTTTGATCCATTATGCAATTTTAAGCAGGATAAGTGATATGGATCTAGTTTCATTTTTTAACATGTGGATATGCAGTTTTCCTAAGTGCAGTTTATTAAAGATATTTTACCTAATGTATGTCTCTGAGAAATTTGTGAAAAAGTTAAGTGGCTCTACCTACATGGCTTTATTTCTAAATCCTCTATTTTTATTCCATTGTTCTACATGTCTATTTTAGGGCCACCACTGATGCAGAATTGTGGTGTTTTGGAGGTCCCCCAGATTTATGAACCCCAAGCTTTGAGTTCTTTCATAATCTTTAATGAAGAGTAACAAAAATGGATTCAAGAAAGACAAATTATGAATTATTAAGTTTATTTGGGGAGAAATCACAAATTATGGAGCTAAAGGGGAATTGGAATCTGGGAAGGAAGGTCAGAACACGCTTTTATGTGGAAAACATATTCAAGAGAGACTGAAATTTTCAAGAAAAATTGGAGTAAAGCTGTGAGCATGTTGGGAGCTCGAAGAAACAAGTTTCCAGGGAAGGATTAGGGTGGGGCTGAGTATGCATGGGAAGCTCTGAGGAAGATTAGAAGAGGCCTCAAACACGTGGTAGGTGAAATCTAAGAAAAATACACATTAGAGCCAGAGAACAAACTGAGAGCTCAAATGGGAATTGGAATGTGGAAAGAAAGGATAGAACATGTTTATAAGAAAAACTGAGCCTTGGGTAGAGCCAAGAGTGGAGCCACAGGCATGTAGCATATATAAGCAAAAAAGCATGCTTCTGAGGGAAGACTAGGGAGCACATGGAAAGTGGAATCAAGGAGAGCATGTAGGGAGACTTAGAAGAAGTTCACAGGACATTTGCCATTTGCTTTCCTACATAGGGAAGCTAAGTGGAAAGTCAGTGAAAGCACCTACACCATCGATCCAGAGTGTAAATACACCTGTGGTGGATACATATATGTAACTAGGGAAAAACAGGGGTTTCCCATTCTGACCCAGCCAGACTGCAGGACCAAAACTCACTGTGGAGGGGGTCCACACAGGATGATGATAGCTAGAAGCAAGAGGTTCCCAGGAAGTAAAGAGACAGGAGTAAGAAAGGGCAGCACATGCTGGGCTGCCACCTTTATAGTGTATGGTTCAGGTAAGCAGGGAAAAAACTGATTGGTTAATAAACCTGGAGGACTGGATCATAGAGTCTGCTCACACCTGTGGATGGAGTCACATTGTGTCAGACTATAGACAGCACAGGGCCATATATGTCAGTCTTAGCCAGACATGAGTTCCAGTTCTTCCAGAAGAGATGGCATGTTGAATGGCATCTCCTCATTCTCTCTGGACCTCAGTCCCTGACTGAACTGCCTAAATAAGCTTGCTTCCTCCAATTTTCCTTCAACACCAGGTTATTGTTAGTGCTATAGCTCCAGATTATGATGGCTCTAGCATTACTCATTCTGCTTAAGACTGCTTTGGCCATTCAGGTTCTTTTGTACTTGCATGTATATTTTAGGATTGTTTTCCTAGTTCTGTGAAAAAAAAATTAGAATTTTGATGAGTATTTCCAGAAGCTCATCATCTTTAGCCACCAGTAAATTATAAATTAAATCTACATTGATATTTTCTCTCACCGTAGTTTGAATGACTATTAAGATAATAAACAACAAATGCTAGCCAGGACATAGAGAAAGAAGAACTCATATACACTGCTGGTGAAAAGTAAACTGGTATCACCACAATGGAAATTGGTATAGAGGTTCCTCATAAAACAATAAATGGAAACAATATATGACCCACCTAATACCGTTCCTGAATATAAACCCAAAGGCATCCAAGCCAGCATACTTACACTTCCACGTTTATTGCTTCACTATTTACAATTTCCAATATATTAAAATACCTTATAGGTCCATCAACAGATAAATGGATAAAGAATATATGTTGTATATATACAACATAATTTTATTGAGCTAATAAAATTATGACTTTTGAAGGGTAATAAATGGAAATATATATCCTTATGCTAAGTCAGATATGCCAAACTCAAATATCTCACGATTTCTCTTATACATAGAATCTCTTTTTAAATGCTAAATTCAAATCTTAATTAAATTGTGTGTGTATGTGTGTGTGCTTGTGAACATCATAAAAGTAGAAAGGAAACTATGAGAGGGAATGAAGAGATATAAGTGAAGAGAAAGGACAAGAAATGAGAGGGTAGCAAATTGTATGATACATGAAAACAGAAGGAGGGTCTATTTAAGGTGAGGAGGGTGACCTCCCAGAGGGGAAGGACAGACAGGGGAGCATAGTAAGGTAGACAAATAAGAATTAAGTTTAGTGATATATATGTATGAAAATATTCACAGTGAAAGCTATTTACTTTGTATACTAATAAAATTATAAAAGTAAAATGGAAATACACAAATATTTCTAACTTAATTTTACAAAGAAAAAAACTCAGTGGATTGTGTGCTATCCATAACCCATTACCACATGGATTAATCCAGTGTGCCCACCAAGGAGGATACCCAGAGGATTGGGGACAGGGAGGAGGGAAATGGAAATACCAACACAATATTTGCCTATAAAATATATCTAATTTTGAACAATAAAGATTTAAAAAATAGCCTTTTAAACAAACAATGCTAGAACAATTGGATATCTATAGGTAAAATAAAGAACACTCACTCAAATGAACATTAGACATGCACCTATCACTCAACCTAACAAAGTAATTATTATAAAAACAAGTAAAGCATTTTGAGTTTCCCTTTTCACAAACATTCTTTCCCTTAATTTTAGATGTAACTACCAACCTGAAAGAGGTATTATTTGTAGTATCAATTGAACTAAACAGCTTCAGAATCTAGTTATGGCAGAAGATATGTCAGCCATTATGTTCAGTCTTTACTTGAATCAATGCAAGTTAAACTGGGACAGGTTAATGCAAAATGCTCTTCAAAAATGTGAACCATCCTGTTGGAAAAGTCAATAGAATGCCTTCCCAGAGGTGACTTCCTGTTATTTCCATCAATGTCGTGCTGCTACTGACTATCAAGCAAATAGCAACTGAGTTGTCCAGTAGTGCAAGTTCAACATGGCCAGGCTAGAATAAATAAATACATTTCCATGAATGTACAGATGTGGGATAAATCTAGGCCTCTAGTTGAATCTGTAAAATAAATCACACTGCATATAGACATGGATGTATAAACCTAAGATTTGATGAGATTCTAACTTTTCTTATTATAAAACATGTAACTACAATTTTAACCTCTGTGAGCCTGTTTCTTCATCTGTGAAATACCCGTGATACTCTTTAGAGTTCCATGGGGGTTAGGAGAAAATGCATTGAGGCTGTTGGCATACATCCTAGTAAACCGTCATACTTAAGCTATGGTTAATGGATGAAAGATCAAAAAGAAAGGAAAATAATTGTTTTCAAAACATTCAGAAATGAAGACAAATTGGTTTTGCTGAAGAAAATATTCTAGTGAATAGCCACCATCTTCTTTCTTACTTTATAACCAAAAATTGATAAGATTAAGAAGTGAGGATATAAACCTGGAGTCTAGGCCTCCCTAGTCTAATGTTGCAGTTACAACCTCGCCGAGGAACTTCCTCTCTATCAACAGTTAGTGTTGGTCTGGGCACATGAATGTCTCCACTATTACACCTTGCTCAAAGTTTTATCAGCACCATTATGCAGATTTTTTAAAATTTTTGTTTTATAATTTTAAAATATATTTTATTTATTTGCAGAGAGAGAGAGAGAATGAATGAGAATGCACATGTCAGGGCCTCCAGCTGCTGCAATGGAACTCCAGATGCATGCCCACTTTGTGCATCTTGATTTATTGGGTACCGGGGAATCGAACCCGGGCCATTAGGCTTTGCTGGCAAGTGTTTTAACCAGTAAGCCTTCTCCCTAGCCTTCATTTTTGCATTCTAACTGCAGGTAGAATATGTATTTTTCCCTAAAAGAAAAGTATGGGATTTTACTCTGCTATTAATAGTCTGTTCTTTAAAGTTTATGGGAATGTGTATAGTCATGGAGTTGAAATCTCCCTTGAGTCATCTATTTTCTGATTTGGCATGCTCTGTGCTGGCATCTTCTGTGTACTAATGAACCTAGTGACAAGGGAAGATGCATGCCTGAAGAAGACACTGTGGCTTGACTCCACAGCTATGACACTAAAGCTGGAATCCATAATCTCTGGTTGACACATTCTTCCCTCTCTGCATGATTAAGTATTGATACTGAACATGTATCTGCATTTAGTCAAATTCCTCCTTTAAAAAAACAAAGGTACAGCTAAAGGGTTTAATCACACTTTAACAATATGAAAGTATTTCAAATTATTGATAAAATAAGTTTTACTCAAGATTTTAAATTTCAACCCTTCTTCCCAAATGAATATGTTATAGAATAATGTGATTTGGATTCATTCAAAGCTACATCTTTTGTACAGAACATGCACAGGTTTCAAGAAACAGGATTTACAGAGTTTTGGAGAATAAAGGTTAAAAGTTATGTTGGGATAAAAGCCCATTGACTTTTTTTACCAAGCCACTTTTTCTAAAAATACATTGATACTGAAAGAGCATATATGAGGTAAAGAATATAAAACCTGATTCTATTATTTTTTCTGAATGCTAGGGAAAAAAAAAACATTACAAGTAGAGTGTCAAAAATAGTATTTTGTCTCTAAAAGTCAAGGATGAAATGGATTTTTCTAACCATTTTATGTGGCTTTCCTTTAGTATTATTTGGATTTTCTCTATGGCTGTTAGCAACAGAACCAAATTCTCAAGGGTTCCCATAAGCATTAGCTGGAAGATATGAAAGCATGGGTAACTATCAGCCCCCTACTCATTTTGTTTTCTTCCAACAATGGTAGTTTCTAAGATGTTTATAAGAACCACTCATATAAGAAAAGATTTATGTATGGATCCTTCATGGAGATCTGGTGTGGTTCATCTCTTGCCCGGATGTCTACTATTGGCCTTTGGTTCATTGGTAGGGTTGGAGGATCCATAGCTGTTCCCTCCCAGTAGGAGGTGTGGATTACTTGGCCGAAATAAAAGCTGTTCTATCCCAGTAGGCAGTGTGTTCAGCCTGCTCATGGTAGCAGATTGTGTTTCATGCCAGTGGTCTGTTTACTCCAGCTGTCATTGACCAGCTTCACCTGGCAGCTTATGCAGTGCCTTCCAGCACTGCACTACCATCTGGGGGCTGGATACTATTCTGGACATCTCAGGGTCTCTCAATGCTGATAGATGACTTTCTGTGATTTCTTCAGTAACAGGATCTTGCCTCAGTCCGGGGTGGTCATTCAAGAGTTTTGGCAGAATCCTGTCTTGTTTTAGGGACCTCATGGGTCACTTTGTTCAAAAGTGAGGGAAGGAGCCAGTGACTGGGACCAGGAGTTGCCATACTGATCTATTTTTCACAGGCTTAGACTCTCTCCCCTTCTATTCATGGACCCTCTTGCCAGAGGATGCCCACTACTTGCTCAATAGGTTACAGTATGCACATGAGGATTTTATGATTTTGAACCACTTTTGGTTTAGCTTCCTGCTTAAGTCATCCCCTCCCCCCCATCCCTTACCCCTCTTTCACAAACTCAGACTTCTCCCCACTGGTCTGTTTACAGTCACCCTGTAACCAAATATGAGGGAGAATATGCAGTATTTAACTCCCTGTTCTTTTGAGAGTTTGCTTAGTAAGATCTGCTCCAAGTTAGTCCATTTTTCTCTAAATTTTGATATTTCATTTTTCCTTTCAGCTGAGTAAAAATTCCATCGTGTAAATATACCGTAGTTTTGTCATCCATTCCTCCATGGATGGACATTTTGGTTGATTCCAATTCTTGGCTATTATAAATTGAGCTGCTATAAACACAGTTGCACAAATGTCTCTATGCTGTGATATGACATCTTGCAGGTAGATGCGTAGTAGAAGGATAGCTGGATCCATTGGTAGTTCTATGTCCATTCTGCTCAGGAAACTCCACAGAACCCCGCAGAGAGTGGTGGGATAAGCAAGAGACCCAAAACCATAGCCAGTCAGTCAACATAGGATAAGCCAGACAGACATCAACATTTTCAACACAACCTAAAGTGGAAGCACAGAGACCCCCTAAGACCTCAACAATAAAGAAGCCTTAATACTCACTCACCATGACTCAGGGAACTGTGCCGAAAAGGGGGCAGAAAGACTGTAAGAGCCATGGTGGGGGAGAATTCCCAGAGACATTACCCATTATCAGTAACAACATACAAAGGGGGGTTGGAACCCAGTTGACTCCTAGGCTTTCCATAACCCCATACCACAAGGACTGATCCAGACTGCCCAAGGAGAATGATATCCAGCTTATTGGGGATGGGGAAGAGGGAAATTGGGGATATCAACTCATTACTTGCTCATTCACTGTATCTAACTGTGGATAATAAAGACAAAAAATTTTAAAAAAAGAAAAAAAGAAAAGATTTCATGAGAAATACTTCAACCACTCTATCAAATATATAACTGTTGAATTACTCTATAATTCTCAGCGTTTAATTGAAGTGTAATGAGCATTCTGTTTAATGACTGTCATGCTTTTGCTTTGTTCAGCTCTTCCCGTATCAATAGCTCTACTTTGTATGTTTTGGTTGGTGTATACATAACTACTTGTATAATTAATTGATCATCACATGTGATAAAGATTGATTTTGCAGCTGCAACCCTGCATTACAACATAACTTTGGAATTTCATTTCACCAAAGAAACCTGTTTCAAAGGTTAATCTCATCCATTTGCTGCTTTTATATATGTTTTAGTTTTCTTTAACCCCCATAATACACATAAGTCAGGTATAAAGTAACCCTATCTTTTGGTTTTGAAATCTTTTATGTGGGCTTGGATTTCAAACAGAACTTAAGGTGTGGGATATAATCACAGAACTATTTGAAAATGTTCCTCCTCCTCTGTGACAAACATAAGTAATACTTCACCAGGGTCAAAAATTGCTAGCAAAATTCAGTGTGGGTTATATTTACATAATGTATCTTTTAACAAGGGACTGAGTTAGGGCATACATGACAATGCTAGCATGATGTTCTCTCCCTTCTGTCAGTTATCCTTGAGTCACCCTGCCAGTTAAGCTTTAGGTCAATAAAATGAAATTCAAATCAAAAGCCTTCAGCACTATGGAGGAATTAACTCTGTGGTATTGCTTCAATAAAGCGATGAATTTACCATTGTTTTTACTGGCATGCAACAGTTTTTCCCTGTGTTTTCTTTTAATCTGAAGGGTCCTTTGTTCACATTTAATTCCATTTCTTTCTAATAATGCATTGCTATAAATAAATACTTTTTTGTAAATATGATAAATGCAATTTAATTTGTAATTTTGAAAGTTTTTATATGTAATAATTCCTATCAAATATTTGCAAGTATCTTTGGGGTTGATCATCACAGTACTTATTACATTTTTTTCAAATTTTCTATGCCATGCTTCTAGTTGCAGAGGCTGAGATCTGGGAGAGTAACCTCCTCATGTACCCAATCCAGGAGTGGTCTAGCTACCTCTAGCAGCAGCCTGAGGAAAAAGGAAACTGAAGAGAAGTTTAGTTGACACCATTAGTAAACCTGCTGTATTGCTGTAAAAGCTGCTCTGATGTTACTGTGGCTGCTGCTTCCTCTTTTGCATGCAGGCACTCACTGGCACTTTTATTAATAAAACAGGCAAAAACCAGTAATACATGAACAAGTAGTATGTTGTCCCTTTGCAAAGGAACTTTACTCTTTGGATAATCCTTAAACATTTATTAAAGGGAGGGATTTAGGGCTATGAC